>PISX010010283.1:0-26226 GCA_004024625.1 Mellivora capensis
AGAGAGAGAGAGAGAGATCACAAGTAGGCAGAGAGGCAGGCAGAGAGAGAGGGGGAAGCAGGCTTCCTGCTGAGCAGAGAACCCGATGCGGGGCTCAATCCCAGGACCCTAGGCCTATGACATGAGCAGAAGGCAGGTCTGAGCCATCCAGGTGCCCTGGGTATGAATTTTTTTAAAAAGTCCCAAGAGAAATCTTAAAAATAACTTGAACTAAATTAAAATAAAAACACAATTTACCAAAATTTGTGGGGTGCAGCAAAAGCAGTGCTTAGAGGGAAATCTGTAGAATTAAATGTATACTCAAAAAGAAGAAAGACCTAAAATCAATCATCTGAATCTCAATCTTAGGAAGCTAGATAAATAAGAGGCAACATAAGCCTAAAAACAGAAGAAAAGAAATAATAAAAACTAGAGCAGAAATCAATGAAATTGAAAACAAATTCATTGAGGGGGGAAAATCAACAAAACCAAAAGCTGGTTATTTGGGAGATGTCAGTAAAATTAATAAACTGCTAGCCAGGATAACAAAACTAAAAAGAGAAAACAGAGTTTACTACATTGAGAAATGGAAAGGGAGCCATCACTACAGATCCCAGATCCCACCACAGATGGTCATTAAAGGCATAATAAAGGATTACTATGAATAACTCTGTGCTCACAAATTGATAGCTCAAATGAAATGGACCAATTCCTTGAAAGACACAGACTATCAAAACTCACATAAGGAGGGACGCCTGGGTGGCTCAGTTGGTTGGACGACTGCCTTCGGCTCAGGTCATGATCCCGGAGACCCGGAATCGAGTCCCGCATCAGGCTCCCAGCTCCACGGGGAGTCTGCTTCTCCCTCTGACCTTCTCCTCGCTCATGCTCTCTCACTGCCTCTCTCTCAAATAAAGAAATAAAAAAATCTTAAAAAAAAAAAAAACCTCACATAAGGAGAAATAGGTAAACTAAATAGGTCTATACTTATTAATGAAATTGAATCAATAATTAATAATATGTCAAACAAGAAAGCACCTGGCACATATGGCTTCACTGGTGAGTTGTAAAATATTTAAAGGGAAAAAATGATACCAATTTTCTACAGTCTTTTCTGGAAAATAGAAACAAAAAATGCTTTTAACTCATTCTGAGGCAGCAGTACCCCCAATAAAAACCACAAGGAGATAGACATAAAAAGCAAAGAAAATTGCAGATCAATATCTCTCATGAGCATAAAAGCAACAGCCCTTAACAAAATATTAGCAAGTCCGACTCAACAATGAATTATACACCACATAACAAGTATATTCTAGTAACCAAGTGGGATTTATTCTAGGTGTGCAAGACTGGTTCAACATTTTAAAAATCAGTTAGTTGATCTTTTTAAAAAGATTTTATTTGTTTATTTATTTATTTATTTATTTGACAGAGAGAGAGAGAGAGAGCACAAGCAGGGGGAGCAGCAGAGGGAAAGGGAGAAGCAGGCTCCCCGACAGGGGACCTGATCCCAGGACCCCAGGATCATGACCTGAGCCGAAGGCAGATACCCAACGACTGAGCCAGCCAGGCACCCCCAAAATAATATGATCTTATCCACTGATGTTGAAAAAGCATTTGGCAAATCCAATATTCACTCATGATTAGAGCTCTCAACTAAGGAATAGAGGGAGATTCCTTCAAGTAGATTAAGGATTGTCTACTAAAACATGTACAGTGAACACATTCCTTAATTGTAAGGAACTAGATATTTCCCCATTAAGATCAGGAACAAGGCAGGGCACTGGGTGGCTGCATCGGCTGGACGTCCAACTCTTGGTGTTGGCTCAAGTCATGATCTTCTGGTCATGGGATTGAGCCCCAGGTCAGGCTCCACGTTCATCAGGGAGTCTGCTTCTCTCCCTTTCCCTCTCCCTCTGCTCTTCCTCCTGCTTGTACACTCACTCCCTCTCTCTCTCTAAAATAAGTAAATAAATCCTTAAAGAAAAAAGATCAGGAACAAGGCAAGGATGTCCCCTTACCACTGCCACTGAACATTGTATGGGAAATCTAGGATGTGAAATAAATAAAATATGTACAGACTGGGAGGGAAAAAATAAAACTACATTTATTCACAGATAACATAACTTTATGTAGAAAACCCAAAGAATTAACAACAAAATTCCTGGAATTAATAAGTGACTATTATGAGGTTGCAGGTTACAAGGTTAATGCACAAAAGTCAATTGCTTCTCTATGCACCAGCAATCAACCATGGAAATATGACATTTTAAACACAATACCGGATTCCCGGCCTGGGGGCTCAGTCAGTTAAGCCTCTGCCTTCATCTCAGGCCATGATCCCAGAGTCCTGGGATTGAGTCCTACTTCAGGCTCCCTGCTCAGCTGGGAGTCTGCTTCTCCTTCTCCCCCTGCCACTCCCCTGATTGTTCTCTCTCTCTCTATCAAATGAATAAAATCTAAAAAATAATAATAATAATTAAAAATAAATAAAACAATATCATTTACATTAGCACCATAAAAATAAAATATTTAGGTATAAATCTAACAAAATGGGTTCAGGACCTACATGAGGAAAACTATAAAATGTTGATGAAAGAAATTTCTAAGTTCCAAATAAATGTAGGGGTATGTGGGTGGCTCAGCTGGTTAAGCAACTGCCTTCAGCTTGGGTCATGGCCCCAGGGTCCTGGGATTGAGCCCCACATAGGGATCCTGGCTCAGCAGGGAGCCTGCTTCTCCCTCTCCCTCTGCTCCTCCTCCTACCTTGTGTTTTCTCTTTCTCTCTCTCTCTCTCTCTCTCTCAAATAAATAAATAAATAAATGGAGATATACCATGCTCATTGATAGGAACTCAATATTTTTAAGATGTCAGTTCTTCCCAGCTTGATCTATAGATTCAATGTAATTCCAATTTAAACCCTAGCAGATTATTTTTAAATGTTGACAAAGTGATGCTAAAGCTTATATGAAAAGGAAACAGGGCGCCTGGGGGTTCAGTCGACTGAGCACCGACTCTTGGTTTTGGCTCAGATCATGACCTCTGGGTCATGGAACTGAGCCCTGTGTCAGGCTCCACATTCTGGTGGGAGTCTGCTTGAGATTCTCGCTCTCTTCCTTTCCCCTCTGTCCCTCCACCCACTTGAGCACTCTGTCTCTCTCTAGAATAAATACACAAATCTTAAAGAAGAAGAAAAAGGAGAGAAAAGAAAAGGCAAGCACTGGGAATTGACTCCACCATACTGAAAAGAATAAGATTGGAGGACTGATACCATATGACTTCCTAGAAAGCTACACTAATCAAAGCAGCCTAATATTGACGAAAGACTAGACCAATAGATCAATGGAACAGAACAGAGACCCAGAAATAGACCCATACCATACAGATCCTTGACAAAGGAGCAAAGGCAATGCAAGGAAGAAGACAGTTTCACAAATGGTGGGGGAACAACCGAACGCCCATAAGCAAAAAATGAGTCTATACGCAGACTAGAATTAACCAAAAAATTGGTCATAGACCTAAATATAAATTCTGAAGTAAGACTTCCAGTAGATGACATAGGAGAAAATCTAAATGAACTTGGATTTGGCAATGATGTTTTAGACAAGCCAATCTATGAACAAAAAAATTGTTAAGTTGGACTTCATTAAAATTTTAAAATTCTGCTCCATTAAATGTACTGGTGAGACAGTGAAAAGAAATCACAAATTAGAAGAAAATATTTCTAAAACATATGTCCAGTATAGGGCTGTATCTAAAGTGGACAAGGAGCGGTCAACAATCAACAATACAGAAACAGCTTAAAAATGGGCAAAAGATCGGAACAGACACTCCCTCAAAGAAGATGTACCGATGGCAAATAAGAATTTGAAAAGAGGGGCGCCTGCATGGCTCAGGGTGTCCCTGTGGGGTGGGAGTGACAGGGAATCAGGGGGAGAACGGCCCAAGGGATGACAGCTGGGAGCTGGAGGCACCGGCTTAATGTCGACACCGAGGGTCACGCATAGAAATATTCACAGGCTCACACACGTACCGTTGGCACACACGTGTATTTCTTTGGCTCGTGTGCTGAGCGGCCAAGGAAACAGCACTCCGGTGGCCAGGAACACGCCCATTTCCCAGATCCTGGTTCCTAAGACCGTTCTCTGATAAAAGGAAGGTGCCAGAGTCCTTGGGAAAATGACGATTTTAGGACTGAACAGGAGATATAGAGAATGAGCCTGGAGCATCTTGTGGGGCCAGAAATCAAGGAGGTCCTCAACACACACACACACACACACACACACACACATCCCGATGTGAGGGGCACAGATGACTGAACGCTCCCCCAATGGTCAAAGCTGGAACAATTTGAGCAACAAAATTAAAGCAACATTACATCATAAATCGAAGTATAAAATAAACACCCACAAGTCCATGCTGATGTAAATAAATGGCTGAATAAATTAGTAAGTGGGAGAGAGGAGACAAATCTGCCAGGTGAGAGAATTCTGAATGAAGTACGTCCATTCTCCGCCGTAAAAGGGATGGTCACTGCCTGCCAGCGCGTTAGTGCAGGACATCCTCCCAAAGTATGAGGGGTGGAAGAGGGGACCTCCACCCAGAGAGCGCGGGGCGGAAGGGGGGACCTTGAGCGACGGCACAGCAGGACACCGGACGAGCCCACTGCAGCCGGCAATCCAGGTCAGCATCACGGTGGCAAGTCCTGTCAGTCACTACATGACGTGATGACAGTGGCTCTTGGCCTCTGGGCCCATCCCCTCAAAGCCACGACCCCAGCGTAGTCGTGAGAAAAACGGCAGGTCCCAAGATGGTGACGCCCTGCAATATACCCGACTGGTCCTGCTTCAGACTGTGAAGGTCGGCACAAACAGAAAGTCTGAGAAGCTGTCACAGCCCAGAGGGGCCCCAGGAGACATGAGGACCGAATGTCATGTGGGGTCCTGGGTGAGGTCCTGGAGTGGGACAAGGACATTAGAGGGAACTGAGGAAATCTGAATCAATAACGATGCATCAGTATTGGCTCATTAATTGCGGCAAATGTACCACACACTGTCGCACAATGTTAACATGAGGGAAACTGGGATTGGCAACCTACGGGAACTCAGTGCTACCTGCTCAATATTTTTGTAAATCTAAAACTGGGTTTTTTTTTTAAGATTTTATTTATTTATTTACAGACAAAGAGACAGAGAGAGAGGGGGAAGCAGGCTCCCCGCCGAGCAGAGAGCCCGATGCGGGGTTCGATCCCAGGACCCTGGGATCATGACCTGAGCTGAAGGCAGAGGCTTTAACCCACTGAGCCACCCAGACACCCTCTAAAACTGTTTTTTAAGAATATTTTTTAATGCTGCATGAATGGCATTTTGTATCTGTTCTCTCCCTCCCTGACTGTGCCCCTGGGGTGATCCAGAGGACCTTCCTCCTTGACCGGTCCACGAAGAGGGGAGTTCATCCCCGGGGAGCTCTGTGGACCAGGAAGGACCTTGGGAACTGCGAGGACGCCCAGCGGCAGAACAAAGGGCAGCACCCAAACACCAGAGTGGGCGAGCGGCTGTGGGGCCAAAGCATAACTAGGATATTCTGACCTGCAGAAATCACCGTCCCCTGGGACTAAAATCACGAGCAGCCTGCCAGAGTCCCACTTGATTTGTGTAAGCAGAACAGCTTTAGGCCCAGTGAATACGAGTGCCCAAAATACCATGGACCAGAGGATCGGGGTGGGGGGCTTAAACCACAGAAGTCTCCTCACCGTTCTGCAGACTGCAAGTCTCAGACCAGGGAGCCAGGGCGGTGGGGTCTTGGGTTGCAAGCGGCCCCTCCCCAATGTGTGCGCACTCTCCCTCTCCCTGAGTGCGTGCTCTCCAAAGTCTCCTCTCCTAAGCTCACTAATCCCGTGAGACCAGGGCCCCACCCTCAGGACCTCATCAAACCTACCTCCTCCACACCCCAGCTCCAAACGCCATCACACTGCAGATTAGGGCTTCAATGTATGAACTTAGGAGGATGCAAACATCCAGTCCACAGCAGAAAGTTGAACCTGAATCACTGTGATAGAAAGTCACGGAGCCCTAACCGATCTCCAGGGTTAGGCCAGTCCACAGACCACAGACCCAGAGCCCCCTTGGATGAGGGCCAGGCCAGTGACCTTGAGGCCCCCAAGGGGGCACTTACCATGTGGCTATAATGGGAAAGAAGAAATCCTAGGCTTTTCGGGGACATTGGCCCTGAACTGAGGTTGATTCCTAGAGACTCAAAATACCACTGTGACCCCCCAGTCAGGGGAGGGGTTTGGGGAGGGTAGGTGATCAGTGCTGTCTTGGTCGTGTCCATCTTTCCGTGGCTCCAGAGGGTCCCTGAACCTATCTGCAGTCACTACCTTGTGGCAGAAGGCATGACTGGCGGTTAGCAGGACCCTACCTTGGTTTCCTGGTCCCTGGAATGGGGGGGACCAGGTGGAAGCCCAGAACTGCTCCTACCTGGGGAAATAGTAAGGCGAGAGCAGTAAGACATCTCCGGAGGGACTGCAGGGACAAGAGCCCCAACAAGGACCTGAAAGTTGTGGGCGTGGCACTTGCCAGCACGTCCCTGTCTGTCCCTCGAAGACAGGAGTCCTGGACAATGGCGACAGCCTGAGCTGGACTGGGTGGCGACTCTGATGCAGCTGCTGTTCCTGATGGGCTTTCGACACCTAAGCAGGTCCACAGGGACCTGGATCGCCCTCGTCTCCACAGACCTCACGTCAGTCCATTACACGGGTGACATCAAGTCGACTGCAGCAGTGAGCAGAAAGCAGCCATTCCGACGACACATGTGTGCCTGACAGTGAAGAATGAATTCCACAGCAAGTCCCAGGCTTCCCGCGTCTGAACCGTCTAGGGGCCCTGCAGCCTGGTCTGTGTCCAGATATCCCTTCCTAAGTGGAAAGCGAGTGGCTGCGTGCAGTCCCTTCTACGAAGAAACAGATGCAGTGACGTGCGTCTTGCTGTTCACTCATGCCTCATCTGGGTCCCTTACCTGAGTGACCGGGCACCAAAGGAGGTTGTGCATGTAAGCTCCGCCCAGGCTACCTTGCAAACTCTCCTGTCCTCAGGAGGGCTCAGGGCATCCCACCCGCCTACCGCCTCTGGCTGGCCCGCAGCGCCTCTCCACGCAGACCATCCCCGCGCTGTCGAATTCCGAAGATAACCGGCCCACCTGCCAGTGGGCAGGGATACGTGTGGCTTGTAGAAAACATGAGAGACAGAAGCACACCGCTGCTCGCATGTTCAGATCACGGTCTGGTATGTCTCAGAGAAGGTGCAGATCACGCAAATGTGGACGGTGGGCTGGAGGAGAGGGGGGCAGGAACGGGCGGTGGGGGAGGAGGTTTGACGATGGGCACCATCCACACATGGGTGACAGAATGCCGTAAGGGCGGAATGTGGCCTGCTTGATTCCAGGCCCCACGGTTAAAAAGAAAGGACACTAAGACTGCAACTTTCCACGCAATGTGTCCAGGACACAGTGGGGTCCCTGTCCCCTCCTCCCCAACCTGGGTGGCCTGTGACAGCATGTGGCAGAACTGGCGTGTGGTGACCCAACAGGCACTTTGCCCCCTTCACTGGAGTCCCGAGGCTGCCTCCTGGGAGTGCCCCCATCTGGGTGCCCTGCTTAGCCATGCCAGCTGGGCACCAACACCGGGTGCAGCCAACGCCAGCCATTAGGGTCACCCCAGCCATTCATTCTCCCCACTTGCGGCGCGTCGCATCACAGAGCAGAGAAAAGCTGGCCCACTGGGCGCTAAACTCCTCACCCACAGAATCCATGAACCTCGGTGGCCGTTCCGCACCACTCATGTTGGGGTGGCCTGTGGCTCAGTAACACAGAAGTGGGACAGGCAGAGGAAAGGAGAAGGTAGAAGGGCCAGTCTGGCCACTGGGCAGAGGGAGGGGTTGGAGTGGCCCAGGAAAGAATGGGAACCAAGTGGGGCAAGTCCATCATCCACCCACACTCCTCTCCACCCCGGCTCAGCAAGAACTGCTCCCCAGACCCCAGCGTTCCAAGCCCAAGTGGAAATGGGAGAGCTGTTGCGTCCCCCTCCTGCCCTCTCAGTATGTCGGCCGGCGGCCAGGATAAAGCCCTGTGCTTTTGGGATCCTCCTCAGTCTCACCTCCATAGCAAGACGCCCCCCTCCTGCCCCCCACGCATCATCACCACCTGTGCATCTCCCCCAGGTTTCCTCCACTTTGAGCCCCATTCCTGCAGGCTGCACTATGTTCTAGAGGCTCCAACTCCAAGACCGGGCTGTACCCCATCCTCCAGCTTTCCCCCCGCATTTCCTAGGCCCCTGGAGTCCCCTATTTCCTGTCCCCAAGTCCTCTGCTCCCTGTGTCCCTAACGTCCCCCAACTCATAGCCTGTGCCTTCCATTGCCTCCATCCCTACACACCCCGATCGCCACCCGGGCGTCCCAGGCCCACATACCCCAGGCCTTTGCACCTCCACTTCTCCCGTGTCCCCCGACTCTGCAGCCTGTCCTCCAAGCAACCGGAGTGCCCCAGTCCTCTGCATCTCCCAGGTCTTCACGCAGGCTCGCTCCGCGCCCACCAGCCCCTCTGCCCCGCCCCCCTCCGCAGTCCTCCGCACCTCCCCATCTCCAAGCTCCTGCATCTCTGTCCTTCGCACCGCACTGTCCCTTGGGCACCCCCGACCTCTGTCCCGCGTCCCCGCGTCCTTCGCCCGCCCCATACGCTCTCTCCCCGGTCCCCACGCCTCCACGTCCTCCGTGAAGCCCTCCGCCCCGGTCCCCGCGCCCGCGAGCCGCGCGGCCGGCGCGCCCAGGTGGATGCGCGCGCGTGGCGTGGAGACGCGCGGGCACACCCTACCCCGCCGGCCCCGCCTCCCGCGCCGCCGATTGGCTCCCCGCGGGCTGGCCGGGCCCCGGTTGGCTCGCGCCGCGCGGCCGCCGGGCCCGTTTCACGGTGGGTAGCACCGCAGCGTGGATGCTGCTCGGGCCCGCCGCGGCCCCCAGGAGCGAGGAGCCGGAGCGGCCGGGCGGGGCCGGGCGGGGGGCACCGCCGGGAGCCGCTCCTCCGCCCACCCCGGCCCGCGGCCGAGGGCAGCCCGAGGTCGCGGCCGCACCGTGGGGCCGCGGGCGGCGGACAAAGGGCCATGCGGGGCCGGGAGCTGCGGCGCGGGGCGCGCGGGAGCCGGGGGCCGCAGCGCCGCCGCTGAGCAGGGCCCGAGCGGGGCGGGGCGGGCCGCGATGCCGCGGTTCCCGGTGAAGAAGGTCCGCAAGCAGGTCAAGCTGCTGCTGCTGCTGCTGCTGCTCACCTGCGCCGCGTGGCTCACGTACGTGCACCTGAGCCTGGTGCGCCAGGGCCGCGCGCTGCGCCAGCGGCTGGGCTCCGGGCGAGGTACGGGCGGGGGCGCGCGTCCCGGGGGCGGGGGGCCGGTGAGGGCCTCGAGCGGCCCGGGGCTCGGCGCGGGCCAGACGCGTCCGGGGACCCTGGTCGCCCTACCCGGCTCGGCGATATTGGGGCGGGGGGCGCGGTTCGGCCCGGCCCGGAGCCCAGTGACGTCAGCAGTGACGTGCGCGACCCTCCCGGGGAGCGTCCCCAAACCTGGGCGGACTCCGGGATCCGACCTGGAGGCAGTAGTGACGGGTTTACGGTGGCCCTGCGCGCCGGGACTCTCGGGAAGGCCCTGCACCTCCACCACCTGGCTCCCCGTCCTCGGGGCGAGACACAGATCCGGCGCCCCGACCGGGGGCGGGGGGAGGGTTTGGAGAGAGCTGACTGGTGCCGCTGGAACGCCTCCTGGAGCAGGTGCCCTAGGTAAACCCGCAACGAGAGACTGAGGTGCTGTTGTGTTTGGGGGTGGTGGGGGTCCAGCCTGGACACCCCTGAGCTGCCTGGAGTGAACTCCCCAGCTCCTTCCAGCTCACACCCCAGCGAGGACAGCGAGCCCGGAAAGCAAATCAGTCCTGCTGACTGTTGTGGGAAAGAGCCAGGGGAGGGGGTCCTGCCCATTCAGCTAGGGGATCTGGACAACCTCTTGAAGGTGGTGGGTGCTGGACCCATCTAGAGGAAGAGCGCTCCAGGGAGGAGGAACAAAACTATGAGAACCTGGTGGGAAGGGGAGAAGCAGAAAGCCTGGAACCTGGGGAAGGGGTGTGGGAATGGGAGAGAGGGCAACACCTCAGGGCAGGAGTAACCCCCCCACACCCAACCTAGCTAAGGCAGGAGCAGAAGCCCCTGTGCCCCTGACCTCCCTTAAGCAGGGAGCTGGGTGTCCTTAGGATGGGAGGTGAGAAGAGAGTCTTGCTTCCTTAAGATTCAGAACAATGATTTTGGCTCACAACACCCAGGGCCACTAACCGAGGGGTCCAAACCTCCCTGTTCATTCCCACTCCTGTCTCCCGGTTGCCAGAGCCCTCTGCCTCCCCTCTGTGTGCCTGGACACCTGGCTCCACAGATGTCCCAGGCCAGTGGTCTGGAGCTTGTCCCAACCCCCCCTCCCCCGCCAGAGTCTACACACCTCACAGCCACCACGCTCCGGAGAGGACCCCAGCACTACTCAGTCCCTAAAAGAAGCCCTCCTCCCTCCCTCCCCCCCCCATCAGCAAACAAGGCAGGACCCAGTGCGTGACCCAGTGACACAGAACAAAACCAGACCCCCTTCCCGAGCCACCTCTGTGGCTTTCCAGGCAACCACAGTCCTCCCCAGCTTGACTTCCTGAGCAGCTAGGGAGTCTAGCTCAGCAACTGGGAGGGGGTGGAGGTGTGGGAACCCCATTTCTGAGTCCCTCTCTGCTCTCAGCCTTACCAGCAGAGAAGCTGGGTCACTAGCCAGACTGCTCTCCCTACTCCCGGGTGAGCTGGAGCTGTTCAGGGTCCTAGAAGGTCGCACCTTCCAGGGACAGCCCCAGCTCACGGGTCTTGGCTCTAGACCCAGCCCCACCTTCGGTCCAGCCACCTGGGCTCCCCCCAGGGCAGGGCATGTGAGAAGCTGGCCAGCTGGACATGCCTGAGGCCTTTCTGAGTGTTGGGTCAGGGCTGTCTTCACTTACAACTGGGAAGGCAGCATTGGAGCAGAGCGGGGGGCTACTTTCCTGGGATCCTGCAGGATACCTGTGTGGCAGGAGGCCTCTGTGGACCTCACTGTGCTAGGGCTCAGCCCCTGCAGGACAGTGATGGCAGCCTGGCCTGGGACCCCAGCAGAGAAAGCTCCTAGTTCCCATGGCCTTAGCTTGGTGGGCAGGGAGTATTGGGGCAAGGCTATGGGGATTTGACTGGGAGCCTCTTAGGGGCTCATCTCCCAGCTGGACAGAGGGCACTGAGGGAGGAAGCCCAAAG
This sequence comes from Mellivora capensis, assembly GCA_004024625.1. Lineage (NCBI taxonomy): Eukaryota > Metazoa > Chordata > Mammalia > Carnivora > Mustelidae > Mellivora > Mellivora capensis. The sequence goes on from PISX010010283.1 coordinate 11,319, forward strand.
AAGGAGCAGGTGGGCAAGTACCACAGGAGTCCCACAGGCAGGAGACCAAGGACAGCTCCCCTGTCCAGCAGAAGGGGCTCAGGCCAGTTGTGTCCACACAGGAATCTGGCTCCTCGGGTCTGGATTGAAGGATGAGCACGGATGTCAAAACCCAGGCTTGCTCTAGAGCAGAGGCAGGGCTCCTGGATTTGGGATCCCTGAGTGGAAGTACCAGGAAGGCAGAAGTGGGATGCAATAAAGCCTCCCGGAGCCTCAGGTCCTGGGGGGTGCCCACTGCCCCGCCTCCAGGGAACAGGGGGACGTTCAGGTCCACAGTTTGGGCAAAAAGTCTGGGAATTTGAGGGAGTCAGGGGCCGGGCAGTGCCCCAGGCTAGGGGATGTGTGTAGGGGTGCTAAGCTCTAGAGACACCCCCAGGCAGATCCAGTAACAGTTCCTCAGGGGTACAGTCTCTCTCCAGAGCCACGTTGGCCCCAGGTCCTCCAGGAGCCCAACCAGCGTGTCTGTCCCTCATCCGTACAGGCTGATGCGGGGGCTCCTCCGGTCCTGGACCCCCACCCCAAGGGCAGCAGGTGGCACATGTGCCATGCGCTGGGGCTGGGGTAGGGTTAAGACAAAGCCCCAGCTTTCCCAGGAACAAGTTCTAGCACTGGCCCCTAGTCAGGGTTTGATAAGGGAGGGAGACATAGAACACACAGCTGAGGGCAGGCACTTCCCGGGCCCTTCCTGCCGGCAGAGCCCCTGCCCTGGGTCTCACACAGCTCTGCTCACTGGTCAGGGAGCTCAGAGAAGCCAGGCAGAGGCCTGGAGAGGGGCTGCCTGCCCCCTAGGTGGAATGTGGGAGAAGGGCCTGGCCTCTGCGCTGTAAGTGGGGTGTCGGGTACCACAAGGGAGCAGGAGACCCTGCTGCCCCCAGCTGATGCCCCGCAGCAGGGGCTGTGCCGTGGAGTAAGCCCAGGCCCTGCTTACGCCCCACGTGCCCCCACAGACGGGGAGAAGCTGAGCGGCGTCACCGAGGGCAGGGGCATCCGCGCCGCACTGTCCACACAGAGGGCGGAGGACTCCAGCGAGAGCCGGGAGGAGGCACAGGTGGTGAGTAGGGCTGTGGGAAGGGACACGCGTGCACAGCACACACTCGCATGCCGGGGCCTCGGACACACCGTGGCTGTGTGCGTGGAGGCCGCGGCTTAGGCACGGCCCAGACACAGGCAGCACCCCCTGGAGCCCCAGCTTGGGGGCGGGGGGGCGGCGTCGCAAGCGGCGCCCATGTGGGCTGGCCCGGGTCTGCCCAGCAGGTGTGAGGGGGGTCATGTGGCTGTGTGTGGCCAGGGCACCGTGGCTTGGGGTGTTACGGCTGGATGTGTGCAGGGGAGTCCTTGGGAAGTTTGTGTCCCACTGGGTGTGGTTGTGTGACCCCTCCCTGCCCTCCCATTTCTCAGCTTTGACCCTGGTGCCTTTTCTGTCCTGTAGCCCGATGGCCGGGACCCAAACACACTGTTTCCCGTGGGGGCTGGAAAGCCCCTTCCTCTGAACCTCACTCATCAGGCGCCTCCGTGGTGGGACGAGGTGAGCTCCGCTCGGCCCGCCTGCCGTGGGCTTCGGGGCAGTGCTGGGGTGGGCTTCGCAGAAGGTAAGCCCCCTCCCGCCCCCCAGTACAAGGGGCAGGTGAACCTGCACGTGTTTGAGGACTGGTGCGGCGGCGCTGTGGGCCACCTGAGGAGGAACCTGCACTTCCCGCTGTTCCCTCACGTGAGTACTGAGGGGCAGGGCTGCCACCAGGGCGGGAAGGGGCGGCCCCCAGGCTCTGACGGCACAGCCTGCCGCCCCCCAGACGCGCACCACCGTGAAGAAGTTGGCTGTGTCCCCCAAGTGGAAGAACTACGGGCTGCGGATTTTCGGCTTCATCCACCCGGCGAGAGACGGTGCGAGGATGGGGTCGTGCTGGGGAGGGGAGATCCCAAGGGGCCCCTCACCCGCCCTGAGTCCCCGTCCTGTGGCCTTAGGAGACGTCCAGTTCTCTGTGGCTTCAGACGACAACTCTGAGTTCTGGCTGAGCCCAAACGAGAGCCCGGCGAGTGCCCAGCTGGTGGCCTTTGTGGGCAAGGTACCCTGAAACCCACAGCCCCCCTGCCCTCGCCCCTCCACCCACACCCCCGTCTATCTCCACTGGGCCTCCTGCTGCCTCCGGAACCTGTCTCCTCCAGCTTTTAAGGGACGGGGACTGGATGAGGCTGGGGCCTCCAAGGAGTGAGGGACCCTTCCTTCCCTCCTGTATTGCTTCCCAGACTGGCTCAGAGTGGACAGCACCTGGAGAATTCACCAAGTTCAGCTCCCAGGTGTCCAAGCCCAAGCGGTGAGTGACTGGGAGTGTGTGTGTGTGCATGAGTGTGCACACATTTGCACACACATGAACCACTGCCCTTGGGCCGAGCTGTCAAACCAGCCTGGGGGATCACCCCTGAGCACCCCATCTTCTCTGCATGCCCTGTTTGGAGCCCCTGGGGGTGGGGCAGGGGGATGTCCCCCTGATTTCTTGTTTCCCCAGGCTCATGGCCTCCCGGAGGTACTACTTCGAGCTGCTGCACAAGCAGGACGACCGAGGCTCAGACCACGTGGAAGTGGGCGTGAGTGTGGCCTGCCCTCCGTGGGCTTCTAGAGAACCCGCCTTCCCTCCCCTGCCCCTCTGCTCCCAGCACTCCCTTCAGGGCAATGGTGTGAACCCTGCCCCCCCTCCCTGGGAGGTCCCGTCCAGGTGGCAAAGCAGACCCTCAGGGACAGGGCCCGAGGCCAGCTCTGTCTGCTCAGAGAGGCTTCCTGGACGAACCGTGCTCGAGTAGAGTCAGGAGAGATGAGGCATTCCTAGGACAAGCCCAGGAGGAGAGACTCTGGGATGCGGGTGAATTCCAGATCCCAAGAATAGCAAAGGAACGGGAACACCCAGCATTCTTCTAGAGCTTCAAGGGGTCCAGTGGCCAGCTAGGGCCTGCAGTGCCAATGCTGGACAGCTCTGGCTTTGTCCCGGGAAAGAAGCGGTGGAGTTTGCATTTCAGGAAAAACCCTGTGGCCACTGTTGCAGAGAGCCTGGTGGGGAGGGGTCTTTTATGTGCGGTCCCTGAACCAGGGAGGTGGGAAAGGAAGAAGTGGCAGGTGCAGGGGGCAGGGGGTGTGCCCAAGACAGGGCCTGAGCCTGGCGGCGTGTGGCGTGAAGATTAGGTTGGGGTGGGTGTTCTCAGCCCCAGTTCTGTGGGACGTCCCAGGTGTCTGGTGTATGTGACAGGCACCTCCCAGCTCAGTGGGCAGGGGGTCCAGGCTGGAAACGCAGGTTTAGGGTGATCTTGTGGAAGACAAGAGTGTGCCAGGAGGACCCAGAATGAGCTAGGAAGGGAAGAGGGCCTAGAGCAGCTCCTGGAAACCCCAGCTTGAGAGGAGGGAAGGAGGGACAGAGCCTGCAAAGGAGACTGAGAAGGAGCAGCCACAGGAGGGGGGAAACAGGGAGGGGGAGATCTGGTGAGATGAGGTATGCTGGCCCCTGGAAGGTCGGCTGTGACCTCCAGGACAGCAGTGGCCGTAGAACAGGGAAGCAGGCCTCAGGAAAGCCCTAACCAGCAGGCAAGGGAGTGCTTTGGGTGTCAGGCAAGGCCTGGAGGGAGTGCTGGGGGGCGGGGGTCCTTACCTGCCACCAAGAAGTTCCCTGTATCCTTGAAGGGGCTGCCCCACTAGTTCCCCATGCCCATATCAGAGAAGACCATTCCTTTCCAGCTGTTTCCATTCTCAACCCCACCCTTTCGCTCTCTTCCTCCCCCAGTGGCGAGCCTTCTTGCCGGGCCTGAAGTTTGAGGTTATAGGCTCTGCTCACATCTCCTTGTACACAGGTGCGGAGTCCAGTACCTCCCTGGGGAGAGAGGTGGGCTCCTGATTGGGGGGGGGGGGTCTCTTTGAGATGGGCTGTGCATGTGGGTGGGGAGGGTTGAGGAGTGGTGTCGGGGTATTCCTGGGGACCCCACACATCCCTCCGCCCCCAGATGAGTCATCCCTGAAGATGGACCACGTGGCCCACGTCCCCCAGTCTCCGGCTAGCCACGTGGGGGGGCACCTGCCTCAGGAGGAGCCCAGAGCTGACATGCTGCGCCCGGACCCCCGAGACACCTTCTTCCTCAGTGAGAGGGGACCCCGGAGGGGGGCGGGGCGGGGACACCCAGCCGGCCACTCTGTGACCGCCCCTCCCACAGCTCCTCGCGTGGAGCCTTCGAGTCTAGAGAATGTGCTGGAGCCATGCGCCTATGCCCCCACGTATGTCGTCAAGGACTTCCCCATCGCCAGATACCAGGGACTGCAGTTCGTAAGTGCCCCTCCTCGAGACCCTCCTGAGACCTGACCTCCCTCCCAGGGTCCCCTGAGCCCCCTGCCCCGCCCGCAGGTGTACCTGTCCTTCGTCTACCCCAATGATCATACGCGCCTCACTCACATGGAGACGGAAAACAAGTGCTTCTACCGGGAGTCGCCGCTCTACTTGGAAAGGTGGGGGGGTGGTTCGCCGTGCGCCGGCCAGGAATGAGGGCGGGGCCTCCCCGGGGGCGGGGTGACCTCTCTGACGGCCCGCCCCCACCCCAGGTTTGGGTTCTATAAGTACATGAAGATGGACAGAGAGGAGGAGGGGCAGCGCCGAGCCTTCCTCTTCCTCAACCCGGACGGTGAGTACCCCCCACGCCCCCCAGCGCGTGCCCGCCTGGGCGTGGCCGGCTTAGCCCCGCTTCCCGCAGACTTCCTGGACGATGAGGACGAGGAGCTGCCGGACAGCCTGGAGCCTACGGAGGCGTCCCGCCTGCAGAGCGGCCGCCCGTCCCCTGCCCCGGTGGCCCCCACCGCACCACCGGGACCTAAGCCCACGGCGCCAGCGCCTCCCAGTGCCCGGGACCTGCCAACCCCCAGGCGCTCCCGGGCGCTGAGCTGGGCTGCCCGGGCCGCGCGCCCCCTGCCCCTCTTCTTGGGCCGCCCCCTGCGCCCCCGAGCAGCCGCTGAGCAATCGCCCACAAAGGTGTATGTGACACGGGTGCGGCCGAGACTGCGGGCCCCCTCGCGGGCCCTGGCACCTCTCAGCCCCCGCGGCCCTCCCTGGCCGCCCTTCCCCAGAGTCTTCCTCCGTCCCAGACCGCTTCCCCGAGTGCAGCTGCGGCCCCCCCCGCGCCCGCCCCGGTCTCGAGGCCGCAGGACCGGTGGCTCCCCGGCCACAGAGCTGAGGCCCTCTGCCCGGGCGCAGGCCACCCAGGGGAGCCGGGAGGGCCAGCTGCGCATGCTGGGCCTCCCGGGACCCACCACGGACCTGAACTTGCCGTCAGAAGCACAGCCCGTGACCTCCTTCCTGAGCTTGTCCCAGGTGTCCAGGCCACAGGTGCCGGGGCAGGACGAGGAGCAGGAGGAGGACGGGGGGGAAGCCGACGCAGATGCGGCCCAGGGCGAGGAGGACAGTGAGGAGGCCGGTGGGCCCCCCCGCGGCCGCTGGCGCGAGGACGCCATCGACTGGCAGCGCACGTTCAGCGTGGGCTCGATGGACTTCGAGCTGCTGCGCTCCGACTGGAACGACCTGCGCTGCAACGTGTCGGGGAACCTGCAGCTGCCGGAGGCGGAGGCCGTGGACGTGGCGGCTCAGTATATGGAGCGGCTCAACGCCCGCCATGGCGGGTATGGGGGCGCCGCAGGAGGGGAGGCCCTAGCGGGGCGGGGCGAGGGGGGCGCCGCGGGAGGGGAGGCCCTGGCCTCTGCGGGACCTTCAGACTTTCCCCAGGGCCCTGGGTACTGACCGGGGAGTGCACACACACCCCCTAGGGAACAGTCTTCTCTGCCTGTCTCTCTCTGCCTTCTGGGGCTTCTCATTGTCCAGGTTCCCTGTCCAGGATTAGAAGCCTCAGATGCCCCCAACACACACACACACACACACACACACACACACACACACAGAGCCAGCAGGGCAGTGGGGTGCTGGTGGCTGTGTCCTGTACCTCCAGGCCCCACCCTGTCACCATGGGCCTGAACCCAAGAATGAACCTGAGCCAGCCAGGTCTCTCCTCCAGATAGAGACACATCCAGGAGTCAAGCCGAGAGTCCCCGGACCCCTCCTCCTCTTGGGGCACAATGCTACTGGGTCTCCCGGGAGGGTCCTCCTCTGACTCCAGAGGCGGGCACAGGGCTCCTGCCCCATGGCTGACTCTGGGCTTCCCCAGGCCCCAGGAATCTAGGCCTGTCTCCACCCCCACGTAGGTAGCGGTGTGGCAAGTGGGAGGCCTCAGCTTGGCCCCATTGGAGGCACTGGTGAGTTCTGAGTTGTGTGAGCCTTGAAGGATGCGCAAAATCCACAAAGACAGCGGTGGTAGCACTGGGACAGGCATGTAGGCGCCTGGTGTGCAGAGGATGGAGAGGCCGTTGTGGGTGTCGCTGCCTTGGAGAGGAGCAGACAGGACGGGAAGCTCACAGGGGCCGTGAGTGACAGGCCAGGTCCAGGGCCGCGATGGGCCACATGGGGGGCAGGAGTTTGATTCTAGGTAGCTGAGCATGAGCCCTTGGTTCTGAGCTTCCTGAGAGCAGGGTAGGAACGGCCCAAGGACCGAGAGTGTAGGTGGACCCAGAGCACTGGGGACAGAAAGTCCTTGACACTGGGGGAGCATAGTGGGGATGGCAGGGGTTGACAGGAGGGGAATGTACCCCTTGGAGGTCACCCAGGTGGGCTCCCATGGGGAGGGGCGCTGCCTGCAAAGGGAGGACAAGCGGCAGAAGGGAAGAAGCCACCTTAGCAAGGGCAGGACCTTGTTTTCCCAGGAGGAGAAGCCTCTGCTTGAAGGCAGAGTGGAAGACTAAAGATACTCAGCAGGGCCAGACCAGGGAGGAAGGGGCAGAAGGGGGGGGGGGCACCTTCCCTCAGGGCCTTAGAAAGAGCAAGCGGGCCAGACTGGATACCCCAGAACAAAGACCCTGGAGGAAGAGGAAGTCAGTTTACCCAGCAATGGGGTACTGGAGGCCCCATAGAATCTGCCTATGGTTCTAGAATGCCGCTCTGAGACCTCTGAGCCTCATTCTGTGGACAGTGGGTGGCCCCGAGGCTTTCTGAGCACGTCCTAAAGATCACTGGATAGGAGTGGTGGCAGGAAGACCACAGAAGAGGAAAGGACGGGCCTGGGCTTGGGGACACCTCCAAGTGTGCGCTACTGTAGGGAGAGAGAGGCACTGGATGTGGGCCTGTCTTCTGGGAGCTCCCCAGCAGGGCACGAGGTGTGAAGGGGCTGTGGCAGCCTGGGAGGGAAAAGGTTTCGCAGCAGCTCCCTCAGCCGCGGCTGAGCTCCTCCCTGGTTCCTGGGTCTGGGGGCGAAGGAGGAGGAACCCAGGGGTACTGACCCAACCCCGCCTCCCAGGCGCTACGCGCTTCTGCGCATCGTGAACGTGGAGAAGCGCCGTGACTCTGCGCGCGGAAGCCGCTTCCTCCTGGAGCTCGAGCTCCAAGAGCGCGGAGGCGGCCGCCTGCGTCTATCCGAGTACGTCTTCCTGCGGCTGCCAGGAGCCCACGAGGGAGACACACACAGGGACGGAGAGAGTCCCGAGCCTGCGCCCGCCGCTTCCACACGCCCAGACGGCCGCCCGGAGCTCTGCCGGCCACTGCGCCTGGCCTGGCGCCAGGACGTGATGGTACACTTCATCGTGCCAGGTGCGCGGGAGCGCCGTGGGCCCAGGCACCCGGGATTGGGGGGGGGGGGGGGTCCAGGAGCCCTCCTAGCGGAGCGAGGGAGCACCACTGGCCGCGGAGGGGGACCGCAAAGTCAGCTTGGGATGGACTCGGTGGCACCATCTTCCTCCAGTGAAGAACCAGGCGCGCTGGGTGGCACAGTTCCTGGCTGACATGGCCGCGCTGCACGCCGGCACGGGGGACTCCCACTTCAGCGTCATCCTGGTGGACTTTGAGAGCGAGGATATGGATGTGGAACGGGCCTTGAGCGCAGCTCGGCTGCCCCGGTAACAGTGCCCTCCACCCCTGCTGGGGAGGACCGAGCGCATCTTGCCTCCTCCAGGAGGTGGGTTCTCCTACCCCTGCCCCTGCTCTCCCTCACCCCGCAGGTACCAGTACCTGAGGCGAACTGGAAACTTTGAGCGCTCTGCGGGCTTGCAAGCTGGCGTGGATGCCGTGGAGGTGCGCAGGCCGGTGGGGAGAGCCGAGTGGGCGGAGCCAAGGGAGGAGCTCAGCTAGGGGAGGAGGGGAGGGGACTCAGATGTCCCCGTGACCTCCACCTCCAGGATGCCAGCAGCATCGTTTTCCTCTGCGATCTGCACATCCATTTCCCCCCCAACATCCTGGACGGCATCCGCAAACACTGCGTGGAGGGCAAGCTGGCCTTCGCACCTGTGGTCATGCGCCTGGGCTGCGGGAGCTCACCCAGGGACCCTCACGGTAAGGCCCTGCTGCCCCCACCCCAGCAACACTGGAGGTCCCACCAATGCCAGGGTAGAATCTCGGCCCCTGGGGGCCTCTCCCAACTCCTGAGGTAGGCCTGGGGACCCATCAGTGCCCCTCATAGTGTGTACAACCCCAGGTCCTCCCCCAGCACCTCCAGGATCATGCCTGCCCCTAGGGACTTCCTCCAGCACCCCAATCCTGTGCAGGGCTCCAGGTTATGACCCCGCCCACAGAGGGGTGACCCCTGAGAGCCCCTCTGGGGATGGAACCCTGTACCAGACCCACTCCTGAGGTTAGGGAGGAAGGCTTGCAGGACCTGGGATCTGAAGGCCATCTCCCTGCCCAGGTTACTGGGAGGTGAATGGCTTTGGCCTCTTCGGGATCTACAAGTCAGACTTTGACCGCGTCGGAGGCATGAACACTGAGGAGTTCCGTGACCAGTGGGGGGGCGAGGACTGGGAGCTCCTGGACAGGTGACCACCTCCCCACCCCTCAGCTAGACTAAGGCCACTTCCACAGCTTCCTCTGAGTGGGAAGGGGAAGCCTGAGGGGCCTTCATGTGTGCAGGGTCTCTGTGCTTCTGCTTCATCTCCCAGGATCTGGGGGGCCTAGGGAGAAACTCTTCGACCCCCCCAATTCCCAAAATCGCTTCTTACCTCCAGGGTCCTGCAGACTCAGGGGCAGCCTTGGAACAGTGTCCCAGATTCTGTAGTTCTGCCGTGGCCCTTAGTCCCCATCTCCCACCAGAACCCTACAGTAGTGGCATCCCTCACACACCCAGCCCCTGGGCCAGGGCCCTGACCACACCCTTCCTGCCTACCCCAGGTTTCAGAAGGATCAGAGCAACCACAGTGATCTCCTAGCACCAGCAACCCCCAACACACACACCCTATAGGCTTAGGGGCAGCTCTGCCACGGCGCCCCAGGGTCCTGACACCCTCTGTCTACCCAGGGTCCTGCAGGCAGGGCTGGAGGTGGAGCGGCTCCGACTGAGGAACTTCTACCACCACTACCACTCCAAGCGGGGGATGTGGGCCACGCGCAGCCGGAAGGGCTCCCGCACAGAGGGCCCTTGAGGACAGGGCGACCCCTCCCAGCCCCTGGCTGCAGCCCTGTGGTGGGAGCTGGAGGCCAGGCCCTGAGCCTGGTCCCTGGGGACCCGGCAGGGCTCATCCCAGGGCACAGCCACCACCTGTGCCTGGCCCACAGGGGCCACCCCCCCCCCGTGCCCCTCCCCAGAGAGGCAGCCGTCACCACTGGTTGGGGCCTGGGCTCGGTCTCCACACTCTGTGCGATGATTTCTGTGAAATTTTGCCGTAGCGATGACATTGTTTTCAGGATCCCCGAGAGTTCTGTCTGTTCCGTTTTTTATTCAGAATGAAATGAAATATTTTTTTTAGTTCCGACTTGTCCTCTGCCTGGTTCTCGTGGGCGGGGACAGTTCCTGAGGAGGGCTCGAGGGCCCAGGCCACTGCCTCTGCTCCCTCAGCCCCTCCTGACGCAGCTGCAGCGGCCTCACAGAACCCCTAGCCTCTCCCACACTCTGACCACTCGATGCTTCCTTCCCTCCCCCCTGAGCTTCAGAGGTGGCTCCCGGAGGGGGAGGGGAGGGCCTCCAACCCCTTCCTTGCCACGCTGCCTGTGGAGTCACCTGGACGGACCAGACATGGGGCAGGGCCTTCACACCTTTGAGAAAAGAACATTCGGCCATTTGGCTGCCCTCCCTTTTGCAAACAGAGCTTGGATGTTAGTCCTACCCCATCTTCCCAGGAGGTGAAGGAGAACTCGGCGCCCCGGGGAGGGCAGTGTCCCATGACCACGTCGGGGCAGGACTCCGCTGAGTTGCCAGAAGCAGAAAACCCAGCTCTGGCTGGCTGACACTGTAACAGGGAGGAGGGAGGCTTATGTGACTTCTGTTCCTGTGCGTGGAAGGTCAGGGTTGGGGGCTGGCTGACACCATAATGGGGAGGAGGGAGGCTCTCATAGTCCTCCCTCCCTGTGTCCATCACCTCTGCTTCCATTATCACGTCTCTCTCTGTCCCTCCTTGCCTCCGTCTTGTAAGGACACCTGTGACTGCACCGTCGTCCTCCATGAACCAGGATAATCTCCAATCCCCAAAGATTTTTATTTATTTGAGAGAGCATAAGCAATGGAGAGGGAAGAGCAGGTTCCCTATCGAGCAGGGAGCCTGATGGGGGCTTGATCCCAGGACCCTGGGATTATGACCTGAGCCAAAAGCAGCCCCTTAGCCAACTGAGCCCCACAGGTGCCCCGCAATCAATATTCTTTATGTAATCACATCTGCAAATTCCTTTTTGCCATGTAAGGTGACAGTCACAGGTTTCAGGGATCAAGGCCTGGGTTTGGGGCTGTGATTCTCCGTCCTTGCTTTCTCACGTTCGGTGGGAAGACAGCACCTGGCCGCCCGGACAATCGTCATGGGACTGGCCCAAGTTGTACCTTTAGGTCATAGCTCACCGTGAACACAGGCCGGCAGGAAGGACCCCAGTGAAAGAACCAGATGAACACCACCATCTGGCCCTGAGAAGACTCTAGAAATGACCGTGCTGGAAGGGACATTCAGTCCTGCCACTGCTGGCCAGCGTAGCCCCCAGATAGTTGTAGACACCAAGTCACCTGTAACACGTGGGCCGCACAAGTCCTGCTGGTCCTCAGAGCGCAAGTGCCTATGAGGCGGAGGACACTTCTTCCCTGCCATATACCTGCTCAGAAGCTTCCAGATGCCATTGGTTCTCACTGCCCTCTGCTCCCCAAGTACGTATTCACATGGGATTTTCTCCACTCACAGATGCTTCGTAGCAAACAAAGAACTGGTGCTGGGTTTGGGGACACACGCTCCAAGAGAGAGAAAAGAAATGCAAACAACGGGCGGGTGAAGCTTACACATCATAAAAATAACCGCCTCAAGACGCAGACGTTCCAAGCGAAATCCCATGTAATCTGAACTGTACATAAACCATAATTTATTAACCCATTTTGACAACTTTATTGAGCACCTACTGAGTGTTAGACACCGAGGGAAAACCGGTGAACAAAAGAGACTGGAATCTGCCCACACAGAGAACTTAGGTTCTGGTGAAGGGTGAGGAGAAGCAGACCATAGACACAATAAAGAAAACGGCTACTGTGTTAGCTGACAGCAACTGCTGCAGGAAACAGAGTTAAGCCAGGAGGAAGAATAGTAAGTTTGAGTGAGCCTGGCTTGGAAACAGCGGTCAGAAGCGGCAGGTCTGGGAAGGTGACATCGCAGAAAAGGGCTGAAGGCTGTGAAGCTGCCAGAGGTCCCGCCGCGGTGAAAGAGGTCAGAGGTGACACCTGAGGAAATTCTTTTTCTAATTAGCAATGAACGCCTCTCACCACTCCTTTCCAACCTCATACTGGAAGTACGGCTGACCCTTGAGCAACACGGGTGTTGGGGGCACCAGTCCTTGCACAGTCGAAAATCCACGTATAATTTTTGACTCCCCCAAAACTAAACTACTAATAGCCTTCTGGTGTCGGGAAGCCTTCCCAATAACAAACAGTCCGTTGACACATATTTTGTATGTTGTGTGTATTATGTTCTGTGTTCTTAAAGTAAACTAGAAAAAAGAAAATGTTATTAAGAAAATCATAAGGGAGGGAAAACGCACTTATGGTACTGCACTGTATCCAAAAACAGTCCTCGGATAAGTGGACCTGCTCAGCTCAAACACCTGCTGCTCAAGGGTCAACTGTACTAGCCAATGCAAAAAGATAAGAAAGGAAATAAAACGTATACATATGGGAAATTAAAGGCATGCATGTGTCAATGGCTTAGTTTGCAGATGGTCACCGGTGTGAAGAACCCGAAAGAATCAGCAGAACAACAATGAACCGTCCTGGAACTGACAAGCAATTGTAGCGAGGTTGCAGGATATAAATTATATAAAGTTAATACACAAAAGTCACTTGCTTTCCCGTGTATCAGCAGTGAGCAACTAGAACTTGAAATTTAAGACACAATACCATTTACAGTAATACCAAAATCTAACCTCACAAGCTCTATCTGGGGAAAACTGCCCAAACTCAAAGAAAAAGTAAATAAATGGAGAAATGTCCTGTGCTCACGAGTAGGAAGACTCAGTATCGCCATGATGTATGCTCTCCCCAGCTGGGTCTACAGAGCCCTTGCGGTCCCAGTAGGAACCGCAGCGAGCCGTCCTGTGAATATGGACAACTGACTCTAAGGTTCGAACGAAGATGCGAAAGACCCAGAAAAGCCAACACAAAATTGAAGGAGAACAGACTTGGAGGGCACTACCTGGCTTCAAGGCTGACTGAAGAGATACAGTGATAGGGACTGGGGTACAGATGAAAAATTGACAAATAGATCAGTGGACTCAGAAACAGACCCACGGGGCGCCCTCGTGGCTCAGTCATTAAGCGTCTGCCTTCAGCTCGGGTCATGATCCCAAGGTTCTGGGATCAAGCCCCGCATCGAGCTCTGCTAGGCAAGAAGCCTGCTTCTCCCTCTCCCTTTGCTGCTCCCTCTGCTTGTGCGCGCTCTCTCTCTCTCTGACAAACAAATAAAATCTTTAAAAAAAGAAAGACCCAAATAAGTATGGTCAGCTGATCTTTGACGAAGGAGCACAGGCACAATGATAGAGCAAAGGTCATGTCTTCAACAAATGTCTGGAACGACGGGACCTCCATGTGCCAAACAGCGAATCCACACACAGACCCTACACCTTCACGAAGGGTGACTCAAAATGGATCCCAGACCTAAATGTACAACACGAACTACCAAACCCTTAGAAGATAACGTAGAAAATCTGGATGACCTTGGGTATGACGATGACCTTTTAGACACAACACCAAAGGCACAATCCATGAAAGCAATAATTGGTAAGGACTTCATATTAAAACTTCTGTGAAAGACCATATCAAGAGAATAAGAAGGCAAGACACAGACAGGGAGAGAATCCTTTCAAAAGACGTATCTACTAAAGGACTGTTCAACCCAAAATACAGAAAGAACTCTTAAGACTCAATAATAAACAACAGAACACAACTTTTTCTTTTAAAGATTTCATTTGTGGGACACCTGTATGGTTCAGTTGGTTAAGCGGCTGCCTTTGGCTCGGGTCATGATCCCAGGTCCCTGGAATCATGACCTGAGCTGAAGGTAGATGCTTAACCGACTGAGCCACCCAGGGGCCCCAGAACAAAACAATTTTAAACAAACAATAAAAAATGGCCCAAAGCTGTCAACAGGCACCTCACTGGAGAAGATACACAAATGACACACAAGCACATAAAAGGATGTTCCACATTCGATGTCGTCAGGGAAATACCAGTTACCACAAGGACATCCCGCTACATATCTACCAGAAGAGCTGAAATCTGGGACTGTGACATCCAGCGCCAGCGAGGATGAGCCGCGGGGACAGGCGCTCGGTGCTGGTGGACACGCGGAGTGGCGCAGCCACTTGGAAAACATTTGCCAGTTTCTTATTAAATGAAACTTCTTACTGTATGATCTAGCAATCACACTCCTACTATATATTTACCCAAGTGAGCTGAAAACTTCTTGTTCACACACAACCTGCATCCAGGTGCTTGGAGCAGCTTTACTCACAAATTGCCAAAAACTGGAACGACCGGCAAGCCCTTCAGGAGGTGAACGGGTGAGCTGCGGTGATGCCCAGACCACAGAGTATCGTCGAGCATTCAACACACGTGTGCACACACACACACAGCAAAACACAAAAACTATCAAGCCATGAAAAGACGTGGAGGAACCTTAAATCTTATTTCCGAGTGAAAGAAGCCGGTCTGAAAAGGTTGCATGCTGCACAGTTCCAGTTACGTGATGTTCTTGAAAAGGCAAAAGGACAAGCCCAGTAAAAAGACCCGTGGTTACCAGGGCTTGCCGGGCAGGGGAGGGAGGACTAGGCAGAGGGTTTTAGGGCAATGAAGCTGCTCTGTGTGATACTGGAATGGGTGCGTACCTGCCAGCACGTATTTCCCAAAGCCCACGGAGTGCACGACCATGCCAGAGCCCTGATGCGGACTGTGGACTTGTGGTGATACGGGTGTGTCAGTGCCGATGTGGGCTCATCCACCAAAACCAGTGTCCCGATGGCAGATCTTGGTAAGCGGGAAGTCTAAGCCCGCTGGGCTGCGGGGGCAGGGAAATCTCTGTACCTTCCTCTTAATTTTGCTGTGAAACTCAAACTGCTCTAAAAATTAGGTTTTCTTGAGGAGTGCCTGGGTGGCTCAGTCATTCAGCAATTGCTTTTGGCTCAGGTCATGATCCCGGGGTCCTGGGATGGAGCCCCACATCGGGCTCCCTGCTCAGCAAGAAGCCTGCTTCTTCCTCTCCCACCCCCCTGCTTATGTTCCCTCTCTCACTGTCTCTCTCTGTGAAATAAATAAATAAAAATCTTTCTAAAAAATAATAAAAATTAAGTCTTCTTTAAAAATCAATGAT
>PISX010010283.1:26326-71237 GCA_004024625.1 Mellivora capensis
GTAACGTGGCAGGATACAAAGTCAATGTACAGAAATCAGTGGCTTTCTTATACACTAACAATGAAAACACAGAAAGGGAAATTAGAGAATCGATTCCATTTACTATAGCACCAAGAACCATAAGATACCTGGGAATAAACCTAACCAAAGAGGTAAAGGATCTGTACTCAAGGAACTACAGAACACTCATGAAAGAAATTGAAGAAGACACAAGAAGATGGAAGACCATTCCATGCTCTTGGATCAGAAGAATAAACATTGTTAAAATGTCTATACTACCTAGACCAATCTATACTTTTAATGCCATTCCCATCAAAATTCCACTGGTATTTTTCAAAGAGCTGGAGCAAATAATCCTAAAATTTATACGGAATCAGAAGAGACTAATTGCTCTTCTGGAATCAGAAGAGACTAAAGCCCGAATTGCTAAGGAAATGTTGAAAAACAAAAATAAAACTGGCAGCATCACGTTACCTGATCTCAAGCTTTACTACAAAGCTGTGATCACCAAGACAGCATGGTGCTGGCATCAAAACAGACACATAGACCAATGGAACAGAGTAGAGAGCCCAGATATGGACCCTCAACTGTATGGTCAAATAATCTTCGACAAAGAAGGAAAAAATATACAGTGGAAAAAAGACAGTCTCTTCAATAAATGGTGCTGGGAAAATTGGACAGCTATATGTAGAAGAATGAAACTCGACCATTCTCTTACACCGTACACAAAGATAAACTCGAAGTGGATAAAGGACCTCCACGTGAGACAGGAATCCATCAGAATCCTAGAAGAGAACATAGGCAGTAACCTCTTTGATATCAGCCACAGCAACTTCTTTCAAGACACATCTCCAACGGTGAGGGAAACAAAAGCAAAAATGAACTTTTGGGACTTCATCAAGATCAAAAGCTTCTGCACAGCAAAAGAAACAGTCAACAAAGCAAAGAGGCAACCCATGGAATGGGAGAAGATATTTGCAAATGACAGTACAGACAAAAGGTTGATATCCAGGATCTATAAAGAACTTCTCAAACTCAACACACACAAAACAGATAATCATATCGAAAAATGGGCAGAAGTTATGAACAGACACTTCTCCAATGAAGACATACAAATGGCTATCAGACACATGAAAAAATGTTCAATCATCACTAGCCATCAGGGAGATGCAAATTAAAACCACATTGAGATACCACCTCACACCAGTTAGAATGGCCAAAATTACCAAGACAGGAAACTACATGTGTTGGAGAGGATGTGGAGAAAGGGGAACCCTCTTACACTATTGGTGGGAATGCAAGTTGGTGCAGCCACTCTGGAGAACAGTGTGGAGATTCCTCAAGAAATTAAAAATAGAGCTTCCCTATGACCCTGCAATTGCACTACTGGGTATTTACCCCAAAGATACAGAAGTAGTGAAAAGAAGGGTCATCTGTACCCCAATGTTCATAGCAGCAATGGCCACGGTCGCCAAACTGGAAAGAACCAAGATGCCCTTCCACGGACGAATGGATAAGGAAGATGTGGTCCATATACACTACGGAGTATTATGCCTCCATCAGAAAGGATGAATCCCCAACGTTTGTAGCAACATGGACGGGACTGGAAGAGATGATGCTGAGTGAAATAAGTCAAGCAGAGAGAGTCAATTATCATATGGTTTCACTTATTTGCGGAGCATAACAAATAACACGGAGGACATGGGGAGATGGAGAGGAGAAGGGAGTTGAGGGAAATTGGAAGGGGAGGTGAACCATGAGAGACTATGGACTCTGAAAAACAACCTGAGGGTTTTGAAGGGGGGGGGGAGGCTAGGGGAGCCAGGTGGTGGGTATTAAGGAGGGCACGTATTGCATGGAGCACAGGGTGCGGTGCAAAAACAATGAATACTGTTACGTTGAAAAGAAATTTAAAAAAAAAAAAAGAAAAAAATCAATAATAAAAACAAAGAAAATTAAAATCCGCCAACACTTGGGACGCGGGGGATGGAGGAGAGAAAGAAAACCTTAACAGAAGTAAAAGCCCCCTTAGGAATCTCAAAACCTCAGAATAGCTGTCAATGAAAACCCAGCCAGGAACACAGAAGACAAATTTGGGAAAAGTGCGCAAAACGAAATGGAAAAGAGTTGAGCTAAAGTTGATTCCTGAAAAGACAAGCCATAAGGGCACACGGGCAAGCCCCAGGACCAGAGAAGAAAAATACCTAAGTGACAGAGCAGGAGAAAACTTTTCTGGAAAAATACGGGCCAGAATCTGAAGTGATCCTGGCGCCAGAAACGTAGCCACCGCAGGCGCACACAAGTCCGTGAGACCCCCGACCCGGGCAGCAGCAGGCACTAGAGTTACCAGCGCTCCTGCCGCTCGCTCGGGTCGGATCCGCGCTCGGGACAGTGCCCCGGGAGCGCTGCGCGCGTCTGGGCCACACCCACGTCCCCAGAAGAGCGCGTGGTGCGCAGAAGAGTTCAGGACGCGCCTGACCAAAGCTACGAGGGCCGGAGGGACCGACAGCGACAGAGGGGTGGGGGGAGCAGGTGGCGGGGAACAGGTAGGGGGGCGGTGTGGATGGAAAGATGGGCTTCCAGGGTCGCGAATCCCTCAGCTGCCTTCCGCACCAAAGGCGCAAGGCAAGAGTTGGGGGCGCAGGGGACGCCAGGTCCCAAGTGTCCCACCCAGGATCCTCGGGGATTAGGAGCGGGGGACGACGCTACCCCAGGGCCGGGGTGGGGGGGCACCTAACGAGGGAGGAGCCCACCGCGTTAATCCAGGTAGACTCCATGGACTCCCGCCAGATCCAGCCCCGGGCACGTCCTCCACGGAGCCTACCTGGCTGGAAGGTTTGAGAGCGTGGGCGCAGGTGCGCGGACAGGAAGCACCCGGACACGAGGCGCGGGGCTCAGCTGAGAGGGCTCAGCTGAGAGGAAGCGAGGCGCGGGGGGGCGGGGGGGCGGGGGGGCAGCCAGTGAGCTGTGCTCACATCTGGTCCCTCACCCTTGCAGGCTGTGTGGCCCCAGGCCAACTGCTTAACTTCTCTGTGCCAGCGCGTGTTCCCAAATTTTGTTTTCAATACTATTTTGCTGTAATGTCTTCAACCTTTCCCCCATCTTCAGCTCCTTAACCCCCCCACGCCCACCCCCCTCTCTGCCCGCCCCCAGCCCCCAGGTCACTGAAGCCAGCACTGGGTAGTCCGCCTTCCACCCCTCCCCACCAACTCTGCCCCTTGGCCCTGGAGGCCTCCGCCCCCCCCATCGGTCCTGTCCCCAGCTCCTCCTTCACAGACTTGTCTAACAGCACCCAGGCCCTCCCCACCTCCAGCTGGCCGCTCAGCACATCCTACAGGCCCAGTCAGATGGGGGAGTATAAATGGTTACCCACCCCCCTCAAGCTGTCATAGCCTTTACTTCAGACGCCCCAGTGCGGAGTCCAGGATCCCCCAGGAGCTGCCCACCTCCTGAGAAAGAGCCTCACTTACTCACCCTTGGAGTTCCCAAGTCCCAAGATCTCAAACCTGATGCGGCACCAACAGCCCTGGGGAAGCTATACGCAGGTTCCCAAGCCCTGCCACCCAGGTGGCCCTTCTACCTGTTTTCTAAGTTCCCTGGGTGTATCTTCCATTTGCTTCCTCCAGGAAGCCCACCATCAAGCCTAAGCTTGAATCTTCCTTGTGCCCCCTCCCCAAGCACTGGCTACAGGGAAAAGGGAACTCTGGGGAGGACAGAACAGAAGGGTGGCCACAGGGGTCAGACGGGGCTCCTAGCCTAGGGTTGAGGGTAGTGGTAACAGGTCTGGGCCATGACCAGTCCCCCGGCCCTGCAGTGGTTAGAAAAAGTACACCCAAGATCCCAGGCTTTCCAGGAACACTGAGTGGCAGAGCTGAGAGGTCATGGTTGGGGAGGGGTCCCCATGTCCTCAGGGGGGCTCAGCACAGCTCTGGGCACGGGAAGCTCTCCCGGCCATGCCACCCACCAAAACCCCTCCATCCCCTGGCAGCTCCGGCCTAACCCCTTGGAGCCTCCCCACAATCCCTTTGGACCCCCACCTGCAGCCTGGAGTCTGGCTGCCCCAGGCGGGCTGCCAGGCCAGGGCTCCGCAGGGCCCCAGGTGGGCCCAGGCAGACCCCAGACGGAGGACAGGCTCGAGGCCCGTGCCAGGCCTCTAGTGCCGCACAAACTTGTCTCCCAGAGTTTTTCCACACAAAACACGTCTCCCAGGGAAGCAACCGGTCTGATGAGCTGCGTACGGGCGTTCCCACCCCGCCCTCCCCATGCCCCCATAGCTCCGCACTGCCGCGAGAGGCCACCCCAGACGGACGCGCGGGGCCTGGGATGGAGCCCGGGACCCCTCGGCCTGCGGTACTGGCCTCTGGGATGAGCCCCGGGGCTGGCTGTGTCCAAACCACCAGCACGGTAGGTCTCCGCCCGGAGCACCCACCCTGGCCCAGGCTTCCCCTCGACCTTTTCCGCCCGCCTTCCCCTTGAAACCTCCCCCTCCCACTCCTTCCTCTTCGGCACTGACCTCACTCCCAGACCTGCCTCCTGACCCAGAACCCCCTCCTCACCCCGGGGGCCCCCCAGCCGCCATCCCCACCTGGGGCCACATCCCCTGAAATGACTGGTCCCAGATTAAGGAAACATCTTCAGGGGACCGGGTAGGGCCTCCCGTGGGAGAGAGGAGGCTGCTTGTGCGGACCCCGAGGTGGGCTTCTCAGGGGGGCGCCCAGTACATACCTGAGGCCACTCAGCCCCCACCCCTCCAGCCCCGCTCCGTCCACCAGGGGCCTATCCTGGATTCGCTCCAGGCCTACTCAGGAGGCCTTGCAGCATGCTGGTCCCACTGGATGGGAGCACCCAGGGAACCCTTCTGAGGGCGAGCCCTGCTAAGCCTGGGCCCCACTCCCCACCCCTCCTGCCGACCTCTCCTCATCACTCTTCTGTCAGACTCCTGGGCTCTTGCTCTCCCAACACACACCCCAGCTCCTACACCCCCAGCCTGGGCAGGAGAGCCCTCTGACTCAGTGCCCTGCAGCAGTCCTGCCTACTCGGCCTTGTCAGATCTCTGCTGAACTGAGTTCTGACTCACGTGGGGGGCACAGCCTTCTACCCCATGGCCTGGGGGGACAGGAGCCTGGGGGGGGGAGGCAGAGAGGGCCAGCCCTTTGGAGGTCTCTGCAGAAGTTGCGGGGATGGGGCAACTTCTGGGGTCTATAGGACAGAGATCAGTAGAGTCGTGGGCCTAGGGGGTGGGCCAGTCTCTCCATTTGCTTCTGCAGTCTCTTGGGCACCAAGGATCAAGGCCCATAGGGCCCTCTTCTACCCTAAAACTCCACCAAGTCCTTTATCCCCAACCCTCACTCTTGCGCTGACCCCTGCCTAGTTCAGGGTTGACCGCCTGGGTCGAGGGGCTGCCCAGAGCCCCAAGTCACCCAGGGAGAGGAAACCCCTCCCCTGCAGACCCCTGGAGGTGGCTGGCCACAGGCTCCCCAGCAGGCTACCCTGGCCCTTCCCAGACAACACTCAGGACGGGAGGATCCACTGCCACTTGGGAACAAAAGCTGGGAATTAAGAGGGGCCCAGATCCCTGCTGCTCTGTCCTGGGGTGTGGGTAAGGAATAAACAGGCCAGGCAGGCCTGTTCTTCCACCCAAATTCCACCTTAAGCAGGGGGTGGCCCCTCCCTCTTACCTGGCCCAGGTGTCCCCGCCCCCAGCGGAGCTCAGGGCTGGGCCAGCGTCTGTCTCCAGGCCGGCTCTGGGCGAGGCCAGTGGGGAGGGGACTTCAGGGACAGGCCGGTGAAGACAGTTCAGGCTGGAGAGGCCCCAGCGGCCCAGGCCAGACGCAGACCCAGCCAGGGCATCTGCCACCATGCAGGACGGTAACTTCCTGCTGTCGGCCCTGCAGCCTGAAGCCGGCGTGTGCTCCCTGGCACTGCCCTCTGACCTGCAGCTGGACCGCCGGGGCTCAGAGGGGCCGGATGCGGAGCGGCTGCGGGCAGCCCGCGTCCAGGAGCAGGTCCGCGCCCGCCTCCTGCAGCTAGGCCAGCAGGCTCGGCACAACGGGGCAGCTGATCCCGAGGGGGCCGCGGAGGCCGCCCAAGGTAAGCGGACGCCTGTGGGGTGGGAGCCGGGCGGTGGGAAGGGCGGCTATGGATAGAGGTGGCCTCGGTGGGTGTGGTGGTTCGAGGGCCAGAGGCCGTGGTAGGGCTGGCGCTGGGGTTCAGCGCCCTGACTCACCGAGGCCTCACACTGAGTCACCCGCCCCGCCCCACCAGGTGTGGGAGAAGCCATGGGTGCGGCCTCCCACCACCCAGTGGGGACCCCGGGGTCCTCTGGGCCAAGCGTGGCTTGGGCTCGGCCGCACCTGCCCCCGCGGCCCAGAGCGCCATGGGCACATGGCAGGATTGACACATGGCGGGCTGGGCAGGGCCGGTCTCTGTCAGTATACCTGGAACGCGTCCGGTCCCGCGTAACACAGGCTCACACCCGGTCCCAGGAGCACAGACACACACGTCAGCCCCACAGGGACACAAACACACTGAGACACAGACATCCAGGCTCCGGCGCCCCCCCCCCCCCCCGGGCCCCAAGGGAACGTGAGGGGGCGGGTCTGGGAAACCTGGACCAGAGCCAGCGGCCTGTCTGGACCAGGGTTTCCCCGCGGAATTGCAGGGGACAGCCCCGCAGGCCTGACCCACTTACGCTTCCTGAGAAGAACGAGCAGGGGAGCCTGCCCTCGGTGCTGGGCAGACCCCAGCATGTGCGTGCATGCGGGTGTGGACATGCATGTGCCTGTGTGTGCACGCGTGGACGTGTGTGCCTGTGAGTGTGTGTGCATGTGGATGTATGTGTGCGTGCCTGTGCGTGCGTGTGTGCTAAAGGGTCTCTCGCTCGGTGAGTCAGGGCACTTGTTCTGGAAACGCCATCTTTTCCCTTGCCAGACTCCAGCAGCAGGGGTTAGGGTCAGGGAGTAAGAGGACTGTCCCAGGATCTCAGGAGTGCACCCACCAGTCCTCACAGTGGCTCACTCGACCTTTAGAGGACCCTTTCCCAGGACGGGTCTTGGGATGCTGGCCACTGCGGGGTGGGGGGTGGGGGTTGCGGAGAGGGTCAGCCAGAGCAGCCTGGGTTCCTGAGTCCTCCCCTGCCTGGGCCTCAGCCTTGCTGGTGGCTGAGTAGTTGGGTGCCCGGGGGTCACAGGGTGGGGGAGGGGGAGGGGTTAATTACCACCCTGGCTACCCTGCCTATTAGGGGAAGGAGTATAATTTGGGGGTGGGAGTAAGGTCCCCAGGCTGGAGGTGTGTCCCCCAGGCTGGGCCCCACTAGCGTCAAAGGGTTAATAGCCCCTGCCCAGAAGCCTCATTAACCAGGGTGGGTCTGGGGAGTGTGCTGGGAGGGGAGCCCCCAGACCGTCCAGCTCGCAGAGGGGGAAAGCAGGCCTCCTTCCTTCTCCCACACGATGAGTCTTTTCAGCCAGTCACCTGCCCAGGCCCTCTGGGGACACATGACTCTTCTCCCCCAAGCCGTGACCCCAGCAGGGACCTTAGCAGAGGCTGATGCCCATGCAGAGAACACGGAGCCCACCTACCCGTCCATTCCCCTGCTTTGTCTCTGTCTGACTTTCCCCTGACTGTTGTCTATCCACGCAGCCATCCATCTGTCCGTCCTCCCCTCCATCCTCCTCCCCCTTGTCTCCACCCTCCACCCACCCACCTGTCTGTCCACTCACCACTGAGTCAGGCCGGCGTCAGCACCCTCCCTTTTCTGTGTGGCTGGACGGGGCAGGCGTGGCTCTTCCAGGTGGGACAGGGGACTGTGTCCTTGGCAAGCAAGCAGCACTCCTGTGTGACCACAGCACAGGACAGGCTCCCAGGAGGCCAGTGTTGCCTTCCTGGAGGAGGGGGCCGGGCGTGTGCCCCAGCAGGGACTGGAAAACTGATGGAGTCCCTGGCACACTTCCCAGGTGACCAGGAGGTCAGGGGGGCTGGAGGGGCAGGAGGCTGTGGGAGAGGTCCAACCGGAGACCCATGAGCCATCTGACCCAGCCAGGCGACCACTGTCCCTGTCCCCAGGCACCCCACGCGGTCACTACCACGCCCTGCAAGCTGGCTTCAGTTCCCGCTCCCAGGGCCTCAGTGGGGACAGCACCTCTGTGAGTGACACTCTCTCCATCCCCTGGAGAGGCTTGTGGGGGAGGCCGGGGGGAAGCTGGAAGTTCCAGGGTTAGGGAGAGGGACCCGGGAGCCCCCGACACCCCCTCACTGCTCTCCTCCCTGCCCTGCAGACCTTCCGGCCCATTGCCAAGCCCTCCTACAGCCCTGCCTCCTGGTCTTCTCGCTCAGCCATGGACCTGAGCTCCAGTCGGAGGCTGAGCTCTGCCCACAACGGGGGCAGCACTTTTGGGCTTGCAGGGTATGGGGGAGCCCAGCCCACCGCACCCCTGCCTGCCCGGCCCCTATCCTTCCACGAGCGGGCTGGGGTGGCCGGCCGTGTGGACTACGATACCTTGTCCCTGCGCTCACTGAGGCTAGGAGCCGTGGGCCTGGATGACCGCTACAGCGTCGTGTCGGAGCAGCTGGAGCCCCCGGCGGCCTCCTCTTACAGGGCCTTCGCCTATGAGCGCCAGGCCAGCTCTGGCCGGGTGGGAGGCCTGGACTGGCCAGAGGCCTCCGAGGGGCCGCCCAGTCGGACCATCCGAGCTCCGGCCATGCGGACCCTGCAGCGATTCCAGAGCAGCCACCGCGGCCGCCTCGGGGCGGGTCCGGCACCACTGGGGGGCGGCCTGGAGCCCATGGCCCGAGCACCGTCTGTGCGCAGCCTGAGCCTGAGCCTGGCCGACGCCCCCCACCTGCCGGACAGCTACGGCGGCCGCCGCACGCTGCAGAGGCTCAGCAGCGG
The DNA here is from genome assembly GCA_004024625.1 of Mellivora capensis. Classification (NCBI taxonomy): domain Eukaryota; kingdom Metazoa; phylum Chordata; class Mammalia; order Carnivora; family Mustelidae; genus Mellivora; species Mellivora capensis. The sequence goes on from PISX010010283.1 coordinate 35,214, forward strand.
GTGAGCGGGGACAGGGGTTGGGGGCGGTCTGGCGGGGGGAGGGGGCTCCTGCGGCGGCCCTGGCCTGTCCCCGGGGTCACGCCGACCCGACCCCTGTCCTTGCAGCTTTGACGACATCGACCTGCCCTCCGCCGTCAAGTACCTCATGGCCTCGGACCCCAACCTGCAGGTGCTGGGAGCCGCCTACATCCAGCACAAGTGCTACAGCGACGAGGCGGCCAAGAGGCAGGTGAGCGGCCGTGGTCCGCAAGCGCCCCCGCCGGCGCCCCTTCTCGCTGCCCCCGCGCCACGGGCCATCCCCGCCCGCAGAGCCGCCCCCGCAGCGAAGGGGGAGGCGCTCGCGATCTGCACTCGTCCGCGCCGCCCTGCGTGGCTGGGCAGGCGTCTGTGCGCGCCCGCGCGCCTCCCCGAGCCACGCGCACTCGTGTGCTGACACCCGCCTGCCCGTGCGCAGGCCCGCAGCCTTCAGGCGGTGCCCAGGCTGGTGAAGCTGTTCAACCACGCCAACCAGGAGGTGCAGCGCCACGCCACCGGCGCCACGCGCAACCTCATCTACGACAACGCCGACAACAAGCTGGCGCTGGTGGAGGAGAACGGCATCTTCGAGCTGCTGCGCACGCTGCGGGAGCAAGACGACGAGCTGCGCAAGAACGTCACAGGTGTCCCCGTGCCTCCCCCTGCCTGCTGCCCCTCTGTCTGTCCCCTCCACTCCCCGGGCCCCGCGGCTCTCCTGGTGCACACCTCTGCAGCTAGCCTCCAGACCCCTGGTCCCTGAGCATGGTCCTGCCCGCTGTGTCCTGCCCCGAGACCTGCAGCTCACCCGCAGGCCCTCTAGGGCAGCTCTTGGGTGAGGTCCCAGATGCCTCCTGGGCGGGCAGGAGGGAACCCGCAGGCTGTCGCTGACCACAGCCACGGCCCCACCCGCCCCAGGGATCCTGTGGAACCTGTCCTCCAGCGACCATCTGAAGGACCGGCTAGCCCAAGACACACTGGAGCAGCTCACGGACCTGGTGCTGAGCCCCCTGTCCGGGGCCGGGGGACCACCCCTCATCCAACAGAACGCCTCCGAAGCTGAAATCTTCTACAACGCCACGGGGTTCCTCAGGTGTGCGGGAAGGGGGCAGTCAGCTGGGAGAGGCCAAGAGGGTGGCCATGGGGAGAGAGCTGAGCGCCTGTAAGGGGGCAGGGGAGGCCTGGAGAAGGGGCCTTTGACTCTGAGGGCCAGGGGCAAGGCGGATGGGAGAGGCGCTGGTGGGCGAGGCACTGGCGCCCATGCAGAAGTGGGACCAGAAGCTGGGTGTGGCTGAGATGTCCTATGTCCCAGGCCCTGGGGGTGGCGGGCTCAGACTTCATCAAATCGGGGACTTCATCAGACGCTCCCAACCCCCATCTGGACGCTTGGAGGGCCAAATGGATGCTAAGCAGCAGGGCCCAGCTCGGGGGAAGGAAGGGGCTGGGGCTCAGGGGCGCCCCCCTGGGGGTTGGTTCCCACCGGGGATCTCTGATCTGCCCCCGCCCACAGGAACCTCAGCTCGGCGTCCCAGGCCACTCGCCAGAAGATGCGTGAGTGCCACGGGCTGGTGGATGCCCTGGTCACCTACACCAACCACGCCCTGGATGTGGGCAAGTGCGAGGACAAGGTGAGAGGCGGTCATCACCTCGGGGCCCTGGGGGTTTCTAGCCCATCTGACCACGGCCTGCCATCTGCAGAGCGTGGAGAACGCCGTGTGTGTGTTGAGGAACCTGTCCTACCGCCTGTATGACGAGATGCCGCCGTCCGCCCTGCAGCGGCTCGAGGGCCGGGGCCGCAGGGACATAGCTGGGGCTCCACCCGGCGAGGTGGTGGGCTGCTTCACACCCCAGAGCCGGCGGCTCCGAGAGGTGGGCGCGGGCCTGGGCAGCCGGGGTGGGGGGTCCTGGCCTGAGCCCGGCTGACCCTCCCCGCCTCTCTCCAGCTGCCTCTCACGGCCGACGCGCTCACCTTCACCGAGGTATCCAAGGACCCCAAGGGTCTTGAGTGGCTGTGGAGCCCCCAGATCGTGGGGTTGTACAATCGGCTGCTGCAGCGCTGTGAGCTCAACCCGCACACGACCGAGGCGGCCGCCGGGGCCTTGCAGAACATCACGGCGGGCGACCGCAGGGTGAGGCCCCGGGCCCAGCCTCTCACGGGGGACGCGCGGGGAGAACAGGGGCACACAGGAGGGCTCTGGTGTGGATTCTGTCGGGGCGGGATGGCAGGAGAACGCAAACCTGTGGAGGAGCCCACATCGGAGGGACGGGCTGGACATGCCGCGGAGGGACCCCTGAGGGGTAGCAAGGGCTGTGAGGCCAGTATCCCTGGCCCAGCGGGCTCCGGAGGGAGGATTTAAGGAGAGGTTTGAGCTGAGGAGAGGCCAACCCGAGGCACAGTTGGGGAGGCTCCTGGCTGGGGTGTGAAGGCAAAAACAGGAAAACCTCTTAGGAGACATACAGTGCGGGGCCCGTCCCGCCTCCGAGTCTCCCAGATCGGCTGAGGACAGAGAGGGACACAGAGAAGAACCAACCTGGGGTGCAGGCCACGGGACTGGGGCTTCCCCGGTCTCACCAGCTCCTCTCCTCCTCTGCCGCCACGCCCCGCAGTGGGCGGGCGTGCTGAGCCGCCTGGCCCTGGAGCAGGAGCGGATCCTGAACCCACTGCTAGACCGGGTTCGGACCGCTGACCACCATCAGCTGCGCTCACTGACTGGCCTCATTCGAAACCTGTCTCGGAACGCCAGAAACAAGGATGAGATGTGTGAGTCGGGCCATCCCGAAGTCTGGGTTCCATCCTCCCCCTGCCTCGCTGGGTTCACACCTGCATTTTCTCTTCTGCTCTCCATTTGGGCTGGCCTCTGGCAGCTGGAGCTGGGGGGATGGACGGGGCTGGGGGGACCGGAGGTGCTCAGATGGCTGGGAGTGGAGGTGGAGGCCGGCTTCCCACCCCCTCTGACCTCCCCGCCTCCCGGCAGCCACCAAGGTGGTGAGTCACCTGATTGAGAAGCTTCCTGGCAGCGTGGGTGAGAAGTGCCCCCCAGCCGACGTGCTGGTCAACATCATCGCTGTGCTCAACAACCTGGTGGTGGCCAGTCCCATTGCCACCCGAGATTTGCTCTACTTTGACGGGCTCCGAAAGCTGGTCTTCATCAAGAAGAAGCAGGACGGGTGAGCCCCTCCCCCGCCCCCCTTCCCATGGCCCAGTGAGTCTCCCTGCTGACTCCCGCTCCCCCCACCCCAGCCCGGACAGTGAGAAGTCCTCCCGAGCAGCCTCCAGTCTCTTGGCCAACCTCTGGCAGCACCACAAGCTCCACCGAGACTTCCGGGCGGTATGTTCTGGCCGCCTGGGGCAGGCAGGGCTACCTGGGCGCAGGACATCGAGGTGGCAGGGTGGGAGGAGGGGTGGGGGGAAAGTGGGGGGGGACAGACCCGGGAACTCCCGCGCAGAACAGGAGACTCAGGAAGTGGGAAACGTGAGATCAGAGACCAGAGACCCAGAGGGGGTCCAGGCCCAGACCAGGAAGGGTGGGAGCCTGGGGAGACCAGGGCCCGGAAGGCAGGCACCCTAACTCTGGGCCCCCTCTCCACTGCAGAAGGGTTATCGAAAGGAGGACTTCCTGGGCCCATAGGTGAAGCCTTCCTGGAGGAGGAGAATGCGACGTGGCCCAGCCTCCAAGGGACAGGCTCAGCTGTGCGCTGCTCACTGGCCAGGCCACTGGAGAAGGCCGATGGCCTGGGGCCTCTCGCTGGAGCCCTGCGTGAGCCCTTAAAGGGCCTGGGGCATCAGGGAGGGGACGGGTGCTGGTTGCAGAGACTTGGCTTCTACAGGGCAGGGGGGAGGACAGGGCTTGAGGCTGCTCTGGTGCGTGGGGTGGGGGTGGTGACCAGGTCACATGGGCAAAGGTGGAAACGGCCAATGCTGGGAATAAAGGTGGTCATGAACACAGCCCTGCAATTTTCTTCGGCCGGCCCAACCTGGGGGCCCAACCCAGGGGATACAACCCAGTATCCCCGAGCACAACCATGCCTGCCCCTGAGGGAGCTCCTGCCCTGAGCACAACCAGAGGCTTCTCCAGGTCAGGAGACCCAGGACAAGGAAGAGAGAGTAACCCTTGGGGAGAGCTGGCAAGAGTGGAGGGAACAGGGCAGACGGCAGAGTCAGCCCTGATGCCGGCTGAGGCCCAGACACAGCAGAGCTGGGGACCTTGTGCAGAGGAGTGAGCACTGCTGGGAGAGCTGCGAGCTCTCCTGGCTTCGGTGCCACCTGCTGGGCTGTCCTCTTGCGGCACCCAACACCCTCTCGCTCGGCCCGGGGGCTCCCGGCCGGGGACTCGCACTGTCCGACGGAGTCCTGGGATCCCACGTCACCAAACCAGGCCCGCTCATATTTTTATAACAAAAGACTTCTTCCTTAAAGCTCAGAACCTGAAGAATAAGGGGCCTGCCCCCTCCCCCAGGACCTGGCTGGATCAGAATAGGGTAGTGGACACTCATGCCCCCAAGCAGACAGACCAAAGAGGCTACTACAGGAGACGTTTCTGAGCTGGCTCAGGAGGGAGGATGGACGTCAGGACAGCAGGGACAGCCAGATCTGTGATGGACTTGATGTGCCGATGAGAAAGGGGAGGGCCCGAGGGCCACTGACAGCCGGAGACGGAAGTGAGGGCTGCTCCGCCCAGGGGCTGCAGACCCCCTTCCCGCCCCAGGAGAGGAGAGGAGAGGAGAGGCTGAGGCCCAGGGAGGATCTAAAAGGACTTTATTTTCTGGCACAAAGAGGCGCACTGGAGCAGCTCCCTTGCCTGAGGGTCTCAGGGCTGGTAGTCCTGCTAAGAGGAGGAGGATCCCAGCCCACCCCGCACCCAGCGGTCCTTGGAGCACTTGCTGTTTGGGCGGGGGGCGGGGGGGCCCTCTACATGTCATCCTCAGACACCAGGCAGTAGAAGTCCGTGCGGGCGCTGTAGTTGCGGGAGCCGAGGTCTGAGACATCCACTTCGCTGCCCCGGCCCTCTCGGAGCGAGACCCCACTGGCATGTGGTGGTGCTAACGGCTCCCCAAAGACGGGCCCCCAGACACCTGGGATGAGGGTACCACCAGGCCTCAGGCCGGGCTGCCCACAGCCTGGCCCATGCATGGGGGTCCCTCCCTGCTCACCCTCCCGCGGCGGTGGCATTTGAGGTCCCGGAGGTTCCCAGGCAGGCCGCAGGCCCAAGTGCTCCCAGAAAAGAGGCAGTGGGAGTATGCTGGGGGCTCAAGCCCACCTATGGCCTGCAGGGAGGAGTCTCTCCACCTGGACCCCTTTCTGGGCTCCTCAGCCCTGTGGACCACCCCCCGCCCCAGCCCAGGCCAAGCTTCTCCGGCTCAGGGGTGGGACCAGGGGAGCCTACCCAGGTCCCCCTCGGGGTCGGGGTCCTGCTCCAGGCTCAGGGTCCCGCGCTCCCGGACGCGGCCTTGTGCGATGAGCATGGGGTCTTTGTCGTCCTGCAGCCGCGTCTGGGGGTCTCCCTCCGCGGCTCTGTACCGCACCTTCCGCGGCAGCGCCAGCTGCAGCTCTTTCCAAAAGTCTGAGGAAGGCGCCTGGGGGCCAGGATGGGGCCGTTAGCCTGGCCACCCCAGAGAGCACCCCTGGGAGGAGCGCTCCCGTCTCCACGGAGGCCCCTCTCCTGGGCCGCAGGGCCCTCCCCCACGCCGTCCCGGTCCCAAGGCCCCAGACCATGCAGCGGCCCGCGGAGGGGCCCCCTCGGAGCCCGGGCCCACCCGGCCCTACGCCGGGCCCCTCCCCGCGCCCTCTCCTTACCACGGAGCCGGGCCTCCAGAGCAGCAGGGTCACCAGGTGGCGGTGCTGACGCAGCAGGCGGAGCGCGGGGTGCGCGGGGTCGCGCCTCTGGCCCTCGAAGGTGATGAAGATGGGTCTGCGCGTGAGCTCCAGCAGCCGGCACAGGCCCTCCCTGCGGGGGCGGGGCCGTCAGGGGGGACGCGGCCGGGGGCCCACCCAGCCCGGCGCGGGACCCACCGGAAGCTGTGGCTGCACCAGGCCCGGCCCAGGAAGGCGTCCGACAGCACCACGATGAGGCGCCGGCAGCGGCTCAGGCTCACCAGGAGGTCGGCAGAGGGCTCTGCGGGAACGGGGCGTCCGCTGGGCCGGGGCGGCGGGGCGGGGGGCGGGGGGCGGGGCCATGGGGGGAGGGAGGGGCCCGGGCTCGAGAGGGGGCGGGGCCTGGGCGGGGGGCGGGCTCGGCCCCAGAAAGGGGCGCGGCGGGGCCCTGGGGGCGGGGCCCTGGGAGGGAGGGGCCTGGGCTCGAGACGGGGCGGGGCCTGGACGGGGGGCGGGGCGGGGCCCGCGGTACCCGCGCGCGGCAGCAGGTCGCGGTCGTCCAGGAAGAGCTTGTAGCCCCGCCGGCGCTCGAGCTGCGGCTTCAGGATGAAGTTCACGAATTTCCGGTCCTCGGGGCTGTCGCTGTAGGAGACGTAGGCGTCGTAGAGCTTCCCGTCTGCGGACGGCGGCGGGTCAGGGCTCCGCTTTCGAGGCCCGGGCCCACCGCCCCCACCCTGCCGCGGTGTCTAACCTCTCCCCACGCGCGTGCGGGGCCCAGGCCCTCCCGCTGCAGCCGAACCCCGCAGATCCGGCACACGCGCCCGCAACCCGCCCCCAGGCCGCGCCTAGGCCGTCTCTCCAGCGCTGGACTTGGGCCGCCCGGCCGCTTCTGCCCACCTCGCCCCTCTCCCCGGCTGTGCGAGGCCACCGCCTCCCCGCTGCAGACCTGCACCCACCCCTCACTTGCCCGGGGCAGCCCGCCCACCCAGATCTGAGCTGAAGCTCCCTCCTTGCCCATCGGCCCCGCGCACCGTTCATCTCCACCTCCCCGTAGGCGTCTTGGTACCAGAGCAGCACACTGAGTCGACACTTCAGGTAGAGCAGGGCCGCCAGGAGCAAGACCAGCAGGACCAGGAGTGAGGCCAGCACCGCGGCCACGTGGCCTGCTGGGCCTAGGGACAGAGCCACAAGCCTGAACCGGTGCCACCCCCACCCAGCGTTCTCCCAGCCTCAAGCCTCCCCAGGCCCCCTGGGCTTCCCTTCTACCTTCCACCCAGTGTACCCCACTCACCAGCTCTCCAAAGAGTGAAGGAGGAGGAGCTGACATTCCGGATGGAGCAGGTAAAGGCCCCGTAGTCCTCAGCACGGGTCAGGTTGACCCCCAGAACACTGGACACAAGCACCTCTGAAAAGCTGTCCTTGACCCTGGGGAGATCAGACCCAGCCCTCTCACCTGGGCCCTGAGAGCACCACTGGATGCCCCTGGGCCCCACCTGTCAGACTTAACCACAGAGGCTGCAGACATGGGCTTCCTGAGCAGTCCATGCCCCGCTAGCTAAGAAAAGTGGCCAGAACATGGTGGGGGTGTGGCTCTCTTTGGGTCTGGATTTTGGGGGTCAATGCCTAATTCAGGTTGTAGGATTGTGCTGGTACGCATGGTCCTGGGCTGTCTACAAGGTGCATGTCTGCAGGGGCCCCCTGTCCCTGCTGTCTCTAACCCTTAGTCTGTGTCAAGAGTGGCACTCTGCCCATGTCCAGGGGGTTATGGACCAGAGCGCAGGTGGTCGTGAGTGTGACCGGGGTCGTCACCTGACCCTGGACTTCCGTCTCTTACCAGGAGTCTTCATGGAGGTCATAGTGGCTCCCGTTGCCCAGCGGCAGCCTGTCTTTCAGCCACTGGACTGAGGGCAAGGAACAGTGGGGCCCAGAGACCACCCAGGCTGTGCAGTTCAGAGCCACGACACTGCCCAGGGCAGGCTCCAGGGCCTGGTTTCCAGTTGGGGATAGGAACTCAGGGGCCCTGTCACAGATGCCTACAGAGAAAGGACCCAGGGGTTAGCCATGCCTGGGCTGCTGGGCTCCCCCCACCCACAGATGGTCTGTGGGCCAGGAATGTCTGTGCACAGGTCCCACAGGGGACAGGGCTTGTCTTCCCTCAGGAGCAGCTCTTGGGTGTTCTGCCTGCCCTTGATGTGGCTGCTCTGTCCTCAGAGGGGACACTGGAAGTCGGGGACTGGAGTCACAGCAGACCTGACCCCCCCCAGCCCCATGGGGGCCCACCTGGCTGCTGCTCACCCAGCCAGGACATGAGCCCAGCTCCCACATGTGCTGTGTAACTCTGTGGCTGACGGCTGCAAGGCCCACCGGGGTGAGCAGCCGGGCGCTGACCCCCTTACCCCACCACTTCTGCCAGGGGAGCTGCCCCAAGTGTAAACGCTGAGCAGCCCAGCACTTCCCACCCGGAATGGGGGCACGGGACTCCGGGACCCTCTCCTCCTGCTCCCTGAGACCTAAATGTTCTGATTTTCAAATCAGGGTGAAGAGTCCTAGTGGGACATGAGAGGAGACCCCCGTCATCTTGATGGGGTGGTCTCTCGGCAGCCCACATGTACTCATCCTGCCCCTGGGCCCTGCCACCAGCTCCCATTCCCAGTGTCCCTGAGCTCTGCTGACCCCCACAACCATGGTGTGGAAGCTTTGGGCCAGAGAGGGCTCTGGGCCTTTCCTAACCATGGGGTCAGGACCTCGGGCTATGTAGGAGGGGCAAGCGTAAGCCTTTGTACCCCTGGCTGGAGGCCAAGTCAAGGGCCCCGGCAACAGCGTGGAACCACCCTGAGGGACAGGAGGGGGAAGTGGGGCCCGTGCCTGTCCCTCTTTGACCCGTCTACCTGCCATGGTCTGGCCGGGGCCTCCTCAAGGCAGGCTGGGCACTGGTGCCACCCCCCGGTTCCACGGGGCTCCTTGGATGAGCAGACGGGTCCCCGGGGGCCAGGCGAGACTCACTCTCTGTCTTTGTGGACAGTCAGTCAGGGCACCAGGACGGGTCAGAGGCTGCTGCCATCCGAAGGAGGAAGTTAAACAAGAACAGGATGAGTTAACGTGTAACTTTGCACCGCAGCCTCCTGATGCTGGGGACGCCCGCACAGACAGCATCACTTGGAACACGTCGCCCAGGGCTGGAGCGGGCACAGCAGGAAGGGGCCCTTGGATGGCACTGCACCTGTCCCAGGGCCACCATGACGGCCCAGGGAGGGACCACGGAGGCACACCCTGGCAGCCCTCACGAGGATGGGAGGTGGCTGTGTTCTCACTATCCCCTGGGATGGTGGTGCCACATACAAGGAGGGACATGGGGAGGGCCATGCTCACCCAGGCCCTGGCAGGGGTGGGGGGCCTGTGAAATTGCCCATCCCCACATGGTAAGTGTGGGCTGCTGAACTCTGAGCCACACTCTCACTGTAGGGTTCTGTCCCAGCCATGTTCCATGTGTGTGGCTGTGTGGACACAGCTGCCCCCAAGGCCGAGCCAGGCCGCAGTCATGGAGGCAGGAGGGGACAGTGAGGGCCTGGCTGGACTGACTCTGCTCCGACAGGCCTCATGGGTCCCACCTCCTCCTGTCATCCCCCCACCCATTTGTCATTTCCAAAACCAAAGACTTTTGTCCACATTGTCTGGCTCTCCAAGGGCAGCCCCCACCCCACCCACAGGTGACTCTCCCGTCCTACATGGGGGCTAAGACCACTCCACATCCAGCTGCACAGCAGCCACACATGCCTCCTGACACAGAGAGCTCTGCAGTGATCGTGGCTGGAAGGAGGGGCCGAAACCCCCAGCGTCAGAGCCTCCCTCCTGGACCCCCGGAGCCCTGCTGCCACCCCTCCCAGGTGCCCAGGTTCCCCCAAGGGTCCCGGCAGATTCTCATGGAGCACTGACTCCACTCCTGCTGCAGGCCATCCTCCCCACTCTGTAGGCCCCGGGGCTTCGCAGGGATGAGTCTCAGCCTCCCCACCATTCCTTCTGCGTGGTGACACCGCGGCCGACCTGGCCCGGCCTCGCCACAGCCAGAAGCCCTGGGTTTGGCTGGGATGGGATCTCCTTGGGAACTGGGGAGCATCAGCCGGGGAGGTTCCTTCCAGAAGCCCCCGGGTGGAGCACAGTCTTGAAGGTCCTCGAAGCAGGAGAACCAGTCCACTGGGTGGCTGTGGAACACTGGGCAGCCCACATCCCCCACCCAGGGTGCCCAGAAGGACATGTCCTCAGGTGGGCAGCTCCCAGGGAAACCCCTGCAGCAGCCCTCCCACCTCTTCAACCTCAGAAGAGCCCTAACCCCTGGAAAGGCAGCCTTGAACCTTCCTGGAAGTTAAGGCCCAACGACACATCCAGGGACAGGAGACCCCCGCCTGCACCCCGCCCCCCACATCATCTGTCTTGCACACCCCACGCACACACACCCTCTCCCCACACATAACTGCGCTAAACTCCTGTCTTGGAGTGTGTGCCTCCATGCACACTCCCCACACCTCTAGCACCGTGGCCACACACACACTCACACACACACGCGTCCTTGCAACAGCTCCCACCAGGTGCGCAGCCACCAGCATCTGCACGAACCCCACAATGCACACGCTGTCCCTGAGCCCGGCCCCTGCTGCCTGTGGCCCATGGCCCGTGGCCTCCGGACAGCCTCCTGCCCCCCCTGCTCTGATGGACACACACATACCATGCCCACACACGCTGCGGGCCTCCCCTCAACCAGGCCTGCCTCAGAGGACCGGCCTGGGGTTCGAACAGTGTCCGAGGATGAGTGCCCAGGCTCACGCTGCGCGGCGGGGCTGCTGTGGGAGTACGCGAAGTCACCTGGTTCCGGGTCTCTCCTCCTGGGGGGGGGTGTCGGTCACTGAGGTCATTGACGTGTGCTTGGGGGCAAACTCTTTGCTGCACGGGGCCCCCAGCCCGGTCTGCGACACCACAGCACCAGGACACATCACCGAGCACAGAGAGGACCTGTCTTTTGTTTGTGTGTGTGGGTTAATCAGAACTTTCCCTGTAGCTTCCTGGCTTTGCAGTCACATCCTCTCCTAGACCCAAACCCCACCCAGGCAGCCACCAACCCCCCAGGCCGTTGGTGGCTCTCGCCCCGCCCGCCTTGCTTCTTCCTGTAACTCTGAGTCAAGCTCCTTCCTCTGGGGCCCACCCCAGCCCACCCAGGCATCAGACTTCCCGAGGCCCCGCCTGGGGGTGGACAGGGCCTTGCTGAGGGGCTGGAGCCCAGGGGGATGTGGGTGGAGTACACCCAAGGAGACGCCCGGGGGATGTGTTGTGCCCACGCGAGGAGACCCAGCGGGACAGTGTGGCCTGCTTCCCAAACACTGCCGGCGATGTTCCCCTCCGGCTGGTGGGGGCCTGTGGGCCGCTCCCCCTCACGCCGATGTGCCAGACCTGGGACCTGCCGGGGTATGGAGGGTGCCGCGCAAATTCCTGCCAATAATGGGGCGCTGAGCAGAGCTTTTGGGCCCCTCTGCATCCAGTTCCCCCATAGAGTCCCCGGGGGCTGTGGTATCAGATGGACCTTAGTTTGGGGCTGGGATGGGAGGATAGTCCCCCCACCACACACACACCCTTTTCCAGATAAGGAGGTGGAAAAAAGGCCTCGACAGAGGCTCCTGGGCTCTGAGCCCAGGTGGAGGGCAGCCAGCCTCTCCCTTTGTCACCACTGACTTCCCCGTCCAGACTGACTTGGGACTCAAGGCCCAGCAGGGGGGGGGGGGGCTGGTATCACCACGACAGAGATCGCACAAGGGTCCCCTTCAGGCCCTGGCCCTCTTCTCACCTGCCCAGGCTCAGAGGCCCAAGAGTGGGCCATCTTCAATATCAGCTTTCCTGCGTCCTCAGTCTGCCCCCATCCTGGTGGTGTTCTGCAACACCCCCACCCCCCGTGGCCCTCAAGACCTTGAATGATGGTGGGTCTTGGGCTCGGGGCCCCACGGAGCCGCAGGAAGACCTGACTGCACCGTCGCGCCAGGGGCCTTGGCTTCCTGAGTGTACACTAGCACCGGCACCAGCCCTCCTCCAAGGTGTTCCGGGGGTCCTGACGCCCAGGTGACCTCCCACAGCTGTCAGGGACCTGCATGGAAGCTCCCAGGCAGGAAGCAAAGAGCCCCTCTAGAGTTCCTGCCATGCGGCCTCCGCTCTGTGTGTCCCCCTGAGTCACCAGCTTGCAGCCATGACTCCCTTCTGCTGTTAATCACCTCCAGGCTCACCCTCCAAGGTCAGCGCCAAGAAGCCCACGTGGCCTTAAGCACTGCTCTGAATTGCCCTTCAGAATCCAAGCCCCCCTCCCCCACCCACACCGCAGTCTGCCCCACAGCCCATGGTTCCTAGAAAGCTCCAGCTCCCGAGTGTGTTCTGGCTTGAGCTGTGCCCCCCCACCCCCCACCCACCCCCGCTTTCGCGGCAGGAGGCGATCTCCCCATTGCCCACCCCTCCGCTGTCTGCTTTGCTGCTTCACACACCAGAGTCTCTAGCACCTCCTGCTCATCTGGGACGCGCTGCGCCCCGGACGTGCCTCCCGCAGGCGAGGGGCTCCGTCCCGCTCCCCTGGGGCCGCAAGGGCCCCGTTCTCCTCCACTACACACCCCACCTCCCGCTGTCTGCCTTTGGGAGCGGAGGACCAGACTTAGTCCCCCACCCAGCAGGTGCAGCGAGCAGGCTGGTCGCGGGCGGGCGCAGAGGGCGGGGGCTCGGGTGGCGAGGAGGGAGCACGGAGGCCGAGGCGCTCACAGAGAGCGGAGGGCGGGTTGGGGCGCGCACGAAGGGGACGTGGATGACAGGTCGGGTGCGCATGGGGGCAGCACCGGTGGCGGGCAGGCCTGGCGCTGCGGGTCGGGGACGCAGACCGAGGGCGGGAGCGCGCACGAAGAGCAGGGACGCGGGCGTGACAGTAGCTCCGCCCGGCGACCGGCGACCGGCGACCGGCGCCGCGCTGGGCCCCAGCCGGTTCCTCGGTGCACCCCCGGGGCCCTGGGAGGCCCGGATCCGAGCTCCGGGCAGAGGCGAGGGTCCCCGCGCGCCTCGGCGTTCCTCCTCCCTCCGCTGGGCGAAGGTCAAGAGGAAGCCACTGCCCACGTCGGGCGGAGCGGGAAAAGCGGCCCTTGCCGCCACCCCACCCCCGCCCCCGCCCCGCCGCCAGGCCCAAGGGACGCGGACAAACTCGGGCTTCCGGGCGACGGGGGCAGCCGGCCGAACTCCGAGCCACTTCCTGCGGGACCGCACCCGCCGCGGCCGAGAGGCTCTTCTGGGCAAGGGGCCCCTGGCTCCCAAGCCCCAAGCCCAGTCCCGGCTGCCGGGAGCCAGCGACCTCCACTCAGCCCGTGGGTCTGAGCCACTCACCTGCTGCCAAGACCTGGGGCTCGCGCGACCGCGGGGGCGGGCCGTCTCACCTGGGCCAGGTGCGCAGCGGCGACGAGCCCGGCGGCGGCAGGTGCAGCCCCGCCCAGCAGCCAGGGCCGGAGGGCGGACCCAAGAGTCCCGCTTTGCGCCCAAGCCCGGCTCTTAAGACTGTCCTGCTCTCAGACGCCTGGAAGCCTCCTAACTGCAACCACCCAGCCTGGGGGCAGAGGGCCGACCAGCCCGACCTGTCGGAGAGTCTTGGCCCTGAGGGACTCCTCACAGTTTCCACTGTCCCCAGGGGCACCTTTGGTGGTTCTGCCCCTCCTCCCCAGCTCTTCCTCCAGGAAGTCTGCCTTGACTCCTGCCCCAAACCCCAAGTGCGGGGAGGGTAGGACCTCAATAAAGCGCCCCTCACTTGGGAGCCCAAGGAATGTTGAGAGGAGGACCAGGACACTACCACATTCCAGACCTTTCCCCATCTGGGTTCCAGTTTCCCATCTAGCCCCGAGGGCAGACACAATCCACCAGTGGCCCAGAATCGACAGAAAAAGGGTTCATTTTACTCTAGAAAGTTCTGTAGACAGAGGGGAGCCAGAGAGGTGGGGTCAGGGTCCCCTGGCCAGCCAGGAGGGTGGTGGGGCAAGACCTGGGTCCCACAAGTCAGAGGGAGGCTCAGAAAATGGGGCTGGTTTCCCTGTGTTGTGGCCACTGAGAGGCACCCCCACCCCAGTCCTGTGGGTGGCAGGGGTCAGTCCGTACGAGCTCAAGTCAGGGCTGTCCCAAGTCTGAGCCCTACCAGACGGAACTGGCCTCGCAGACCCCAGCCTGCCGCTCACGAACACCTCACACACACACTGGCCCTCCAAGACCCCACATAGACACAGACTTCTCCACATGGACACCGGCCTCCCGGGACCCCGACATATGGCGTGAGCAGGGTGGCAGCAGGTGGCACTGGCGTCTCCCGACGGGCTCTGGCTCTCCTACACCTCTGTGCTCCTGGGGCTGGAGCTGCAGGCAGGAAGGGCGTGTTGGGGGTCGGGGCCAAGGCCCTCCCTCCAGCCCTCCTGCACCCCAGCCTGCCTCCCTCTGTCCAATCTGCTTCCGCACCGCATCCTCTCCTGGAGCATCTGGTACTTCTCCTCCAGGACCTTGTTCTTTACGGACTGAGGGACGTCAGGCACGAACCAGGCCGCAATGAGCTTGATGCACAAGGCCACGTGCTGGGGGGCAGGGCACAAGGGCTGGCTGGAGAGGTCAGGACCGACCTAGCAGGGGCTTCAGGGTGGGGCTAGAGAGAGCTGCCCCCTTCCCTCGGCCACCCTGTTTGAAGCCCCTCCCCCGGGGCTGGCCCACCTCAAAGAGGATCAGGAAGACCAGGCGGATGGCCAGGAGGACCCAGAACTGCTCCGATAGGTTGTAGTCCTGAGCATTGCGGTAGTCCCTGTACCTGGGGTGGGGAAGTCACGGAGGTCAAGGGTCAGGAGATCAGAGGATGCCCGTGGGGGAGGGGGGATCCAAACCTGCACTGGGTCACATTCTCTGAGCCTTCTGTCTGGATGGGGTCCTGGAAGTCCTTGGTGTAGAACACAGACAGGCTGTGGTTGATGTAGCCTGTGAGGCAGCTGGGGGAAGGGAGAGCAGGCCCCGGGGCTGGTGAGGGCTGCGGTATGGCCCTTTCAGGCTCACAGGGTGGTGCATAGCACAGAAGCAAGAGGGCCAGGAAGGGAAAGGACTCAGGGTGCCCCCACCGGCCTTCCCCACAGGAGTTTCAGGGAGCCGCCCAGGGGAGAGGCCTGGAAACCCGTCTGTAGCTACAGCAGACCCTTGGAGGACTGGAGGTGCCAGGTAAGGAAACTCCCCCGTCCTCTCCTGGGGAGCAGCCCCAAGGGTCTGCCTTTGGGAGGGAGTCACTCTGGTGGGGTCTGCTCAGGAAATAGCTGGTTCTGGGACCTTCCTTCCCCAACCGGGGTCCCACCACCCCTGCGGTCTGAAGGCTGGTAGAGGGGGCAGGGCCACCCCCACGCTCTGACTCATGACAACCGCAGACCCTCCTGACAGCATCAAGCTCTTCCCCCAGGGTCCCCTAGGGCTGAGCCGAGGTTTTCCAGGGGTTTTCCCAGGGGTCTCGAGACAGTCTGAGGCTCCCCCAGCGCCCCCTTACTCGACAGCAGGCTGGGCCCCCATTCGGCACGGGCCGTAGTGGTACTTGTACACCACTCGGGGGATGAACTCGGACGTGAAGGCGATGACCATTCCATTGGCAATGACGGCCAGCATCCCAATGGTCTCCAGCACCTGCAGCCAGGTCCCTGGGCCACAGCAGTGGGGTGAGGCATCTGGCCGGTCAAGCCCGGACCCACCGGCACCACCTGCCTCACCTCCAGCCCCCCTGCCCAGGCTGGGAGCCTTGGTGCTTGGGGGGGCCTGCTCACCTCTGCCTGTGCCACTGCTCATGGCAGCCATCGGCAGCCTCTGCTGAGGCAGACATGGACCAGGAGGGGCTCAGGTCTCCCCTGACCCCCATCTTCTGCCCGAAGCCCTCAGCTGCCCCCAAGCTTGCTCCACTCTGGGGTCAGAACCCCTTAACCCGGGCCCAAGACTGGGGCCTCCCTCCTACTCCTACTTATCTCTCCCTCTGCCCATATCCAGCATCCTGCCCCTCTGCTCTTCCCTGACTGGGTGACAGAGGCCACATCATCTCCTGCTCTTAGTCCCTGCCCCCAGCTGCTGGACCCCTCCCTCCTCCTGCTCTCAGACCCCAGCTCTTCTGCCTGGGCCGCAGTTCCTTCCGCTGGGTCCTGCAAGGTGCACGCCAGCCCTGCCTCTTCCTTCTGAGCACCAGCCCCCTCAGGCCGACTCTGCCTGGAGAAGGGCTGGGGGCTGTCTGGGGAGTAAGGGGGCTTGTCTCGGAGAGATTATTTCAAGGGAATTGGCATGATCTGGTCCCAGCACCCCTCGCCGCCCCATCCCCAGCTAGAGGGCCTGTGCCCCTCACCACCCAGTCGGGCCCCTGACCGATGTCTTTGGCCTTGCGGGGCACCAGGCGCCGCTGCAGCCTGACCATCTTTATGGCGTCCAGGCGGATCTCCACAAGGTTGCTGAAGAGCGCAAGCAGCGGGGCGAGCGGGAAGGCGGCCACGAAGATGGTGGTGAAGCCATACTGGATCACTGGGCGGGGTGGGGCTGATGGTCACCGTGCTCTGTGGGGCACGCCCCACACCCGACTGCCCGCCCCCGCCCGCCAGGCCCCCAGGACCTGCCCCGCAACTGGCTGCTGATCGGCCGGAGCCCCCGGCCGCCCCACGTACTCATCTCCATGAACTCGTCAAAGAGGCTGAAGGTGCCGACTGGGTTCAGGAGGTAGTTGCGCCGCAGGTCCCTGAGCCCGGGCTCCCCAGATGCACGGCCCAGCCTGAACCGCATGAGGCGCCACTTGTGAGCCAGCCACCTAAGGGCGATGAGAACGAGTGGGGAACAGGGCGGGGTGCTGGGGGTGGACAGCCTGTGTGCTCGAGGGCTCCCCGGGGTGAGGCGGGCACCGGGACGGCCCTGGGGGGGTCCTCACGGGCGCAGGTACTCCACACAGTTGCTGAGTGTCTGCTTCAGGCCCATGATGACAGCCATCTGCAGGAACAGGTCCATCATGCAGCCGCTGAGATGGCACTGTGGGGGGCAGGGGCAGGGGGTCAGGCGTGGGAGGCAGGGCTGCGGGACAGGGAGGCTTGTGGGAGGGAGGTGAGCGGCAGAACGGCAAGGTGTCCAGCACAGACTGACCTCCTCCAGCTTCCACAGCCCCGCCAGGCGCACAGACTTCCCGGGGTGACCGTTGATCCTAGGAAGGACAGTTAGGCTGGAGGAGGGGGGACCTGGCTTCGGACTGGGTGGGGGCGGAGCAGAAGAAGAGAAGGAGGGGTGGGGGAGTAGAGGGACGAGGGAAGGGAAGGGAAGAGCGCCTCGCTGCGGGGACAGAGGCTGGGTCCTGGAAGCTCAGCCCACACCCAGACGCATCCCTGCACACGCACTCACACGTGGGCACAGGTGAAAGCCCAGCTGTCCACAGGCTCAGACAGGTTCCAGACAAGGCCTGTTAGGAGTGGCCTCAGTTCCGCCCCCCCGAAACTATGCACATAGTTTAAAATCACCTGCTTTCCGTTACATGATAAAAAATACAAACTATATTAAACCAGAAGTCAGGCTTGTGGTCGACGGTCGGGAAGACAGGCTCACTTCTAGGGGCTCGGACCACTGAAGAGTCGGATTGCAGGGTTGGGCCAGGGGATCCCGAGACCCCGCACTGTCCCTTCCCCAGCTGAGCTCCAACCAACAGTGACAAGTGTCTTTTTGCCTTCAGGCAAGAGTCGAGGGACTGACAGAGCAAGAGGTCCTCACGGGAGAGATGTGGCCCAGAGCAAAGCCACTGGCACATGCCTCTCTCAATTATGGACAAGTGACATCTAGGTTAAGCCCTTAACACCAAACTCAGAGACCAAGTAAAGAAAGTACATGATCAAAAAAAAAAAAAAAAAAGAGCATAAAAGGAGCTTGGAAGAAACAGAAGTGATACCAGAATAGAAGGAAAAAATGAGGCAAGATCCTCAGAGAAGACAAGCCGTGGCGTCCCGGTGCCACGAAGCGGGCGCTGTGGAGGAACCGTGCCGAGCGGCTCTGGAATGAAGAGCAGAGAAGTGTGACAGTCAAAGAGCTGGAAAACAGAGTCGAGGAAAACTCCCAGAATCTGGAACAAAAACGGGAGGAAAAACAAAGCAAAGAAAAATAGATGGTCAATACAGAAGGTCCGGTCTGCAAACAAACAGAATTCTAGAGAGGGGAGCAGAGGGAACCAAAGACACTAGATGTGTGAGAATCACTCGGAACTGAAGGACCCAAGGCTCCAGGCCCAGCAAGTGCCTGGAAGTGTCTTTCCACGTGGCTGATGCTGAGTCTACACTGCAGGCTGCCGCCGGCACTAATGCAGCAACATCAAGCCCCTGTGCCCCGCAGTGAGATAGGGAGCAAACACGCGCATCGGGCCAGAGGGGACGTGGGGACCTGGGGGACCCGGGTTCTGGGCTGGACGGTGGAGCGGCCACGTGGAGGAGGGAGACTGAGGACAAGCCTGTGGGCACGGTAAGGTTGGGGTGCCCAAAGGGCATCTGAGGGGAGCTGAGAGGCAGCTGGACCTGGGAGTCTGGACTCCAGGGAGAGGTCTGCAGACAGGAGTGTGGGCCTCACTGCTGGTCTAGATGGTGTTTGAGATGGCGCCTGCAGTCCTGGGAACAGAGAGCAGTGCGCTGCGACATGTAGAGGTTGGGGGAAGAGGAGAAGCCGGCATCTGGGAAGGCGCAAGCAGGATCCGGGAGGGGGAAAGCAGGAGCAGGGAGGACGGGCCATGGGGCCTGGTGGAGAGAACATTCCTTGAAAGGAATGGGACACGATGCTTGTGTGGAGGTGGAGATAATCCTGGACCAAGATAGGTGCTGAGGAGGCAGAGGGAGAGGAGAACTGCTCCAGCAAGCCCAACAGAAAAGACCCACCAAGACACCCTGCTGAGAGCCTTCAGAGGACAGCTTCCCTGAGATTAGAGTCGGAAGAAGTCCACCTCCAGCACGTGTTCCATCACGCCCTCAGGAAGAGCATCTGCTTCCCTCCGTACCCTTCCTCAGGAAGCGCCTGGAAAACCGGGGGTCTCCCCCACGGCAGAGAGCCAAGGGCTCCCAGGATGAACAGGTGCACACAGCCCCAAGGGGAGGGGCAGTCACCTAGAGGGCGTCTCCAGGGACAGCCGGGGTCTGGGGACTGCCTCATGCCTTTGAACATACTTGGAGGACTTGGGCTTTTTTAAGGTTCCACTGGAGTTTAAAATTCATTGGCAATATGCATGTGTCTTTTGCAATTTAAGCAAATACACAGAAAGAACAAATGGAGCAATTATTTTCTTCAGAACAAAATTCAATGTGTTAAACCAAAAAAATGTTCATTTCACTTCTAAGAGGAGGGGAAGTCCCTGTGAGCAGCTTTATAAGGCCCAGCGTTGGAAATCAGCCAGACGTCCACCAACTGAACCGATAAATCCCAGCGCGTCCCGCAAACCAAGCCTCATGCTGTGTTTTTTTAAAAAAACGAGGACTTGGACGCCTGGTGGCTCAGTCATTAAGCATCTGCCTTCGGCTCAGGTCATGGTCCCAGGGTTCTGGGATTTAGCCCCATGTTGAGCCCTGCACTGGGCTCCTTGCTCAGCAGGAAACTTGCTTCTTCCCTCTCCTGCTCCCCCTGCTTGTGTTTCCTCTCTCTGTGTGTCTCTCTATGTCAAATAAATAAATAAAATCTCAAAAAAAAAAAAAAAAAAGCAGCCTTGCCAAAAAAGAAAGAAAACGAGGCCTCACCCCCATGCATATGTGGGCCATGCCCGTAGTACGTTTCAGCACCATGAGAGGATAAAATTATGTTCAGGACAAAACCCTGTATGTCAATAGGTGTGTGTGTGTCCTTGAATGTGTGAAAAATTCTGGGAAGACCCACACAATGATTATGGGGTCACCTCTGGGGATGGGGAATGGAGAGCTGGCGTCCCCTGTGGGATTCCCCCACACAGGTTTATATTGGGTGTCCACTTGCTCCGAGCACGAGTTTGAGAATGAAGACGAGCGGGTGGCCCCGCTTTAAAGGGAGGACCGGGCGGGGGACGAGGTGGAGGGAGGCCGCCCCACCTGCCCAGGATGAAGGCGATGTAGACCAGGGACGAGAAGTGGGCGAAGAACTGGAGCGTGAAGAACTTGGTTGTGAACTTGCTCTCGCGCTCTGAGAAGGTCCTGGGCTGCTCTAGAATGAGACGTGGGGCTGTCCCTCGCCCATCCCTGACCTGTCCCTATCCTGACAACTCAGGGACACCCGCAACCCTCACCTGTCTGCCAGGTGGGAGAGGCAGCAGGAAGGGCTCCCTCCCCTGTCTGGGGATCCAGGACCCCAGCCCTGAATCCTCCTGTCCCTTTTTGCCCCCTCCCCCCAGGTCCTTCCTCTCACCAAAGTCACAAAGCTTGAGGGCCACATGCTTGTTGATCTGCAGGACGACCGGAAAGCAGAGGGCTTACATAGGGCCTCAGGGGAGGTCCTCCCCCACACCCCTCCATCCCCAACCAGCCACCTTGGTCATGATGAGGATGGCTACATAATGCACCAGGGCCCCGGTCACCACCACGGCTGTGGTCACCTGCTCTTCTTGGAAGAGCAAGGCGGAGTTGAAGAGGGCGGCAGCCAGCACACGGTAGACCACCAGGAGGTGGGCCATGCCAATCATGAGGCAGATCTGCGGAGGGCCAGGACAGGGCTCCTCAGGACGGCGGTCCCCAGCCCTGGTCTCCAGCCCCACTCCGGGTTCTCCGGGAGTACCATGAACAGAGCCAGGACGAGGATGACCGAGCTTCTCAGGTAGGAGTGCTGGTGAGGCCGCAGCTCGTAACCAGGGCAGTTAATGAACTCAAGCGCCATTTCCTCCTGCGGAGGGCAGGGACGCACCTCAGGCGCGGGGACACCCGCAGCTCGCGGGAGACAGCCCCGCCCCGCCCCGCCGCCTCACCTGGTCCTCGTCCCACCCGAACAGGTCCCAGTGCAGGACCACTCGGGCGCGCTGCCGCTTCCAGAGCTCCAGGAACACCGTGGCTGCAGACGGGGGCCGAGAGGCGACGCCGCGTGTGCCTGCGGCTGGCGCCACGGGCGCGGGGGGCAGGGTGGCCCCGGAGCCCAGGCTGCCCCCCAAGCGCCCGACTCACCCCACAGAGCCATGAAGATCGCAAAGAGCACGGTGCCCTCGTTGTCGAAGAGGTGCGTGAGCTGCGGAGAGGGGCGCGCCGGGCTGGGGGCGGCCTTTCGCGGCCGGCCCTGCCCCGAGCCGGGAAGGGGGAGCCCAGCCCTGCAGGGGCAGACCCTCAGCTTCCCCTCCTCCGGGAGGACAGGCTGCAGCCGAGCCCTCGGGGCGGCAAACCTTGGCAAAGGTGCAGGTGTCCGAGAGCTGCTGGTACCTACGGCTGTGGTCGCCGCGAGGGCACAGGAGGATGTCGTGGGCCTCACAGATCTCCTTGCTGAGGGGGCGAGGACCGGGCTGGGGGCGGCTCTCCCCAGACCGCCCCGCCCCGCCCGCCCCGGCCGCGCCCCCCCCCCACCCCCCGCCCTCCCGGCACGCTCCGACCCCACCCGCCAGCCCCGGCCGCGCCCCGGCCACGCCTCTGCCCGCCCCGGCCGCGCCCCGGCCACGCCCCCATCCCCACCTGATCTGGCTGGCGTTGAACAGGGAGAAGCCGCTCAGGAAGACCAGGAGGCCCACGGCCGCAGCGGGCAGCAGCATGTAGGTGTACCAGCCGAGCCAGGCGAAGTACAGGGCCACCTTCTCGCCAAAGTAGTCCCTGGGGGCACAGCTGCCCCGTCAGGGCCACCCCACCCGGGTGCCTGGCCAGCCAGTGCCTGCTTGGGGTGTGCCACAGGTGGGGGCGAGGGGGGCACAGCATCCGTGTCTGGCCGAGGAGCACAGACACATCTGTTTGCAGGGGGCATGGGTGATTTGTTTGGGGCATTTTCACCTGATATCATCAATGGGCTGGCACTGGACCATGTTTCTCCACTGGGCCCAATTCTTCTTCAGGCCTTCCTCCCCCTGAGCACCAGGGACAGACAGTGAGATCTTCCTGTCTGGGTCCGGCCCTCCTGCCCTCTCTGGGCAGGGCCACCCTCACCTTGTGCAGGGCGAATCTGGTCTCAAAGACACCACTCTTCACCAAATCCTCTAACGTGTCTGGTGGTCACAGGGAGACGGGTCAGAGGGGAGTAGGGGTGAGGGGGAACCCTGCCCTGCTCTCCCCATGTCAACACCCCTTCCAGGGGGCCGCTGCACAGGCCACCGGCCATCCTGTCCTTACCACCAGCAGCCGTCTTGCTGTTTAGTACAAAGTTGACAATGCGGATTCTGGAACACAAGAGCTGGTTCAGGTTGACTCTGCCTGACCTGGGTGGACCCCACCTTCCATCTGGCCAGGTCCCAGGCCCCTCTGTGGAGCCCCCAGCCTGCCTGCCTTGACTGCCTGACCAGAGCCCAGAATCTAGGACTCACCAGGGAGCTCTTCCCTGACCTCCTTGAGCCCTCCTGTGGCCCCATGACTCCACGACGGGGCTCCCTTGGGGGTAGGCCCTCCCTTCGAAGTGCTGGGTCCTGTACCATCCTCTCCCAGATACTGGAGCCCCCACACAGCAGAACACACCCTATAGGCCTTTCAATGAACAAATAAACCCTCATAGCCTGTGAGCCATTTTGCCCATGGGGAGACAGAGGCTCGGAGAGGTTATGAACCTGCCCACGCCCACAGAGCCAGGAAGTGGCACAGCCAGACATTTGAATGCAGAGCCACAGTCCTCCAGAACATCTTCCTGTAAGACATGGTCCCTCTAATGTCCCAGGGCACTCCCCCAGCCTGCTCTGCCCAACCCCCACCAAGGTGCCTCTATACCACCAACCGCTTGCACCTCCCAAAGACCAGCCAGTTCTGCATCCACAGGAGCCCTCAGCCCCCATATCCGAATTCCAGCAGCGTTCTTGGCCAATCTGCAACTGACCAGGCTCCAGCTTAGCTCAGAGGGGCCTGGGCAGAGGGGAGGCAGGTGACAGAGGAGAGATGGGGGGAAGGTGGGTGGGGCGGTGCGGAAGGCTGGAGGATCAGCAGAGAGAAGGAAGTGCTTGGAGAGGAGAGGCTTGGGTGTGTGGGAGGCAGGGGACAGATGTCTGTGGAGGGACATTTGGTCTAGAGCGGGGAGGTCCGGACCCACATTCCAGGTCTTGGGGAGATGACAGGACAAAGCGAGGAGGGACAGCCGGGAGATCCTCCTGGCCTGTCCAAACCCTGCCCACCCTTCGGGGAACATGGTCACATGTAACACTCCATGAAGCAAGAACCGTCTTTATCCCATGTCATAGACAGACATGGACACTGGGGCACAGAGCTCTGTCCCTGGGACCTCTGACCTAACACTGCGCCTGCAAGCCTGACTGGACGAGAAACACGGGGGGCAGAGGTCCTCCTGGCCCCAGTTCCTGCCCAGCCTCTCACCTGGTGGTGGCTGGGACGGGGGAGGGCCTGGTGGGCTGCGCCCTGGTGGCAGGACCCTCCGGCTCCATGAGGAGAGTGTGGTACAGGTCAAAGATCCTGCTGTCTGCTCGGATCCCAAAGAACACCTTCTCATGGTCCTCTATCATCTGGCGGTAGGAGGGTGCTTGGGGACCTTCTCTCCACTTTGGAAGCACCCCCCTTAGTGCATGGCCACTGGCCTGTCCCTTCTACTTCAGGCACAAGGCCACAGCCATTGTCCCCAGGCCCCTCCCCAGGACACACCTGTCCCCTGTGACCCCAGGGACTCTGGCCCCCTGCTCCACACCAAGGCAGGCCCACCTTGTAATGGAAGCCCTTTCTCTCAAGCTCCTCCAGGAAGTGCTGCTGCCGCCAGGCCTGCCCGGTGTTTCTCTGGGTGCAGCGGTCAGCCACGAGGACGTAATCCCACTGCTCAGGGGCCTCAGTCTGGAGGAAGAGTGGGGCTGGGGCTGGCACAGGGCACAGGCCGAGGGTGGGACCTAGTCTGGCTGGGGCCCCGGGGGAGACTCACCTCCCCAGGCCTGATCTCCATCAGTGGGAAGCTGTCGCCTTCAGTCCCAGTCAGGATCCCGACTCTCTCCTCACCCTGGGGGCAGAGGGTAGAGGAGGACAGGATGGGGCCAGCAGCACAGCACCTCCCGGGCCAGTGCTCCAGCCCCAAGGGGGAAACGCAAAGCTGGGGGGAGGGACCACAAGGGAACAATAGGTAGTTCCAGGTGGGGCTCAGGGCTAGGACACCATGGAGGGCAATGGGTGGGGTGGCCCTGGGTGACTCCCGCAAAGGTCTGTTTAGAAACATCAGCAAAGAGCTCCTGAAATCCTTCAAAAGAGACAAGCAGCACATAGGGGCTCACAGAAGAGGAGCGTGGGAGAGCAGGAGCTGCAGGTCAGTGGCCTGGAGCCATCACCTTCTGCCCTCTCGGTCACAGGCATGTCAGTGGCCAACAGTGTTGAAGTCGAGAGACTCCCCATCACGCACGAACTGGGGAAACAGAACTGCACGTCCTAGACACCCAGCCCGGCCCATCCGGCCCCAAACACGTAGCTTATTTCATATAAAAATTGTGCAAATAACCCCAATTCCCACCAGCACGTGGCGGATGAAGGCACCGTGCAGCCCCGCACAGCGGAAAACCGCCCAGCAGGAAGGAGGACTGGCTGCCGCCACCCATGGCCCCTGGAGACCCATGGGACATGGGTCTGAGTTTGGGAAACGGAAGTCCAGGGAGACTCCTGCAGGAGTAAGTGCTGTAGGTGCACCGGGAGATTGGGGGCAGGGCCTTACAAAGGGACCACACAGCCTCCAAGCCTCTCCCCACCGTGCCACTGTCCAACTCTCTGGCGCAGCCCTGACGGGTGTCATGAGTCCTGACCCCCCTCGCCTCCTCCTTGCAGACCCGCCCTCGTGGACTTCATGACCAGTGAAGAATGTGTGGGCAGGGAGAGAAGCCCAGCGATGGCCCCCGCCCCAGGTGATGAAGGTCCAGGTCTCCATGACATCATTTAGCTGTGACCCCCTCCCCCGCCGCCGATAGGCTGTGACCCGGTAGTATGTAGCCCCCTCCCTAAAACAGAGCCCTTTCTCAGCTGAAAGAGCCTCAGACTCAAGAGTCAGGTGGCCGCGAACAAGGAGGGACAGAGGGACCGTCACAGATGGGAGGAGGCGGGGGAGATGTGAAGGTAAACGCTGTCCGGGACCCTGCACAGACCCGGGCCCAGGGCAAGGACGCTAGTGGCAAAGCTGGTGCCGTCCGAGTGCAGGCGGCCGTGTGGGGCTCTCAGCGCTGACCAGAGCCCAGGGCAATGGCGCTGTGGCGTGAGGGGGAGTGGGGCAGAGGGTTAAGAAAGCCTCCCGCTGTCTTCCTACACTTCATAGTTGTCCTACAACCACACAAGCGGGGATAGGGGCAGGGGCCTCAGGCTTCACCCACTCTTGGCAGGTAGGCAGACAGCAGGCTGCGAGGCTGACATAGTGCCCCGGACCCCATTGCGGGGTCACTGAGCCACTGAGGGGTGGCGGTGCAGGACGTAGGGGACAAGGGCAGATGGTCAGGTCACAGGCTGAAGAGGAGACACCGGCTTCAGAGCCCAGAGCCTGGGTTGCCCACACCGTGTGCTCTCAGGCATGCCTGCCCGCCCCTCCCCGCCTGGTTGCAGGAAGCACCCCGTGGCCCAGTGCAGCGCTGGGCACGCTGTGTGCACCCATGAGAGGGTCTCCGGCTCGCTTCCCAGCTGGCAGCTCCCCCGGGAGGCACAGGGATCCACAGAGTCCCAGGGCTGGGGTGCGGCTGACACACTGCGGGGGCGGGCCCACCAGAGCAACCCACCTCATGCTTCTAGGCTGGCAAGTTCTGGCCTCGCCCGCCCCTCTGTGGGCACTGGGCTCCTGCCATGGCCTCCTGCCAGCCCACCACCCCCGCCCTGGGGTGACCCCAGCCCTTCTCTTGGCTTGGGAGCTCAGAGCGGCTGGTGGCAGGGTCTCCTCTCCAAGCTCCCCCCACCAGGCCTTCATCCCTGCTGAACCGCCCAGCTACTTCCCTTTCCCTCCACAACCACATCCCACAGAGCTCAAGGCCTGCCTCCTTCAGAAAGCCTAGACTGCTCCAGCCAGTCTGGCCTGGAGGGCAGCCAGCTAAGAAGCAGGCTGCCCCGTCACACTTGAATTTAAGATACACAGCAAACCCTTTGTAGTATAAGTATGTCCCAACTGTGGCATTGGACACACTTGTACTAAAAAAGAGATTTTTTAATGTAAAAATTGAATGTAACTGGGTATCTGGTTTTTATCTGCTTCAAAACCTGCAACCCTAGTCCAACTCCCCAGCCACACCCATAGGCACAGCAACTCCTGGCCCCAGGATGGGACCTGGGTCTGCCCACTCTCCCTCTGTCCCAATTGCAGAAGACAGAAAATGACGTCCCATGCCGCCATGGGACAGCAGGCTCTGTGCCCCCCGGTGCCAGGGTCTCCTGAAGATGGGCCTGGTACAGACAGCTGCTCTGTGTCCCAAGGCCCCTGGCGCTCCGGCATGGCTCATCAATTCTAAAACTCCTGTCAGAGGAGGAGGAGAAACCTTCTTTTCACAGTCTTGCAGGAGAGGGGGGCCCCTGGGCTGAGGTGCCTCTGTCCCTACAGCATGCAAGGAGGGCATTCAGGTCACCAGCCTCGGGTCCTGTGGCTTGCCTACCATGGGGCACAATAAGTGTTGTCCTGGCGAATTGGTGAGTGCCACCGATGGGCAGGAAAGACCTCATGTGCTTGACTTCAGAACTGAAGGAGGCTCTCCCTGTCTCCCTGCCCAGCCCCGAATTGAGCTCCTCCAACAGAGACGGCAAGGAGAGACCCCAGCATCAGCGTGGGCCTGAGGCTGAAGACCAGGACAAGCAAGGGAGAGAGCTGGGAGCCCAGGGTAGGAAGGAATGGCACAGGCATCCGGGCAGGCGGAGGGAGCCTGGGAAGAAGGGACTCTCCCAGAGCATCCTTCCAAGGCCCGGCAGTGGTAGGGAGGCGGGTGCCAACTGGGTCACAGAAATGAGGCCACTGGGCCTGGTGAGCTGCTGCCCCGGACCACCCCTTTCCCCAACAGAGACACTGTACACCTTTGGAGCAGTTACCCAGAGCCTCTGGGGAAGGGCTGACTTGTCCTCCTCTAAGGGCTGGCATGTGATCTGGACGGTGGAGAGTGATGCCACTGAAGGTATGCGACGGGCACTGACCATGGATCTTGGCCACTGCACAGAGGGACCCTGTGTCCACTGGTCAGCCCTCGGCAACAGGCAGGTGGCCACAGGAACAGCCAGGTTACAGCCCCCACCCCACCCCACCCCCGCCACCAGCTCCAGTCCAGCCACCCTCTCCCGGCAGCCGGACCAGGACCAGGTGCTGAGAATCTGCTCCCCATGTACTCTGGGCTCACCATCCCCAAGGTCACCTGCTGCACACAGATCCCCTCTGTGGGCCATGGCCACAGCCGAAGTCTCCAGGATCAGGCTGTCCCTCAGTCCATCTGTCCTCTAGGGTGAGAGGCCTTCACAGATGGGGACCTCGTCCCCACCTCCAGCCAAGCCAACTGCTCAGTGCTCCCTGAAGCAAGGAGTCTGGGGTGCCTGCGTCTCCGTCCCCCAGGCTCTACCTCCAAGGTGCTGTGTGCACTCATTAGGCTCCCAGACCCCCAGGGCAGGGACAGGGGCTGTCCCGACACACTTAGCCTTGGAGATCCCAGCCCTCCCTGCGCTGTGCAGGCCGCAGGTGAGGTCCTGCACAGATGAGGGGTACAGACTGGGAGACCCTATTGTTCTCCCTCTAGTCCTTCCAGAGTCCACCCCACTGCAGGCCACATGCCTGGTGGGCCAGAGCCCAGGGCTTAAAACAGGCCAGAGTCCCGGGGACTCACCCACTAGTTCCCAATGAGGGAACTTCTGGAGACACTGCAGGCCCCAGGAGACACTCCCTCCCCTAAAGCACAGAACATGAAGGGGCAGAGCTGGGGGAGTCCTGCCCCATTCATCCCTTCCCAGTGTGGCCCCATCCCCAGTGGGGCTGAGGACACTGCTATGCAGACGTGACTGTCCCCCAGACCCAAGCAGAGGGTCTACATGGAACACACATGTGTGACACTACCCCAGCAGCAAAAGGAGCACATTGAGGTCTCCCCTCACTGCCCGTGGCTCATCTCACCCTGAGGTCACATCGTGACCTCTGGCTGGGCCCCATGAGCACCCTGCAGTTTCCGTGTCCAGCAGGGGGACCCTCCCGCCCCCACCAAAGTGTGTGGACACAGAGCAGCCCACCTGTGCTCCCTCAGCATTCCCGGGAGATGAAAATATGCACAGGACCTGAGGGGCAGCACGCAGTCAGTGTCCAGGACCCGGTACTCGGGACCTCCCAGAAATTCAGGACTCAGCACCTTTGAAGACTCAGTAGTGAGTACTCCTGGGGACTCCGCACTCAGCATTTGAGCTTAGCAGAAGCATAAAGAACAAGAGAGCGGCCCGAAGCTGAGGCTGGGGGTCGGCAGGAGCCGGGTCATGGAGGCTGCTGGGGCAGCCGGGGTCACCGGGAGCCATGGAAGGGCCT
This sequence comes from Mellivora capensis, assembly GCA_004024625.1. Classification (NCBI taxonomy): domain Eukaryota; kingdom Metazoa; phylum Chordata; class Mammalia; order Carnivora; family Mustelidae; genus Mellivora; species Mellivora capensis. The sequence continues at coordinate 63,634 of PISX010010283.1, forward strand.
GGAGCAGAGAAGGGCTCAGATCCAGCTGGGGGCTGGAGGCCCGAGTCCTCCCTGCTGTCTGCTCCTACGTTGGCATACGTCCCTTTCTTTTTCTTTCTTTCTTTTTTTTATTTGAGAGAAGGAAGGAGACGTGAGCAAGAGATCACAAGCAGGGGGAGGAGCAGAGGGGAAGCGGGCTCCCTGCCAAGCAGGGAGCCCAGTGCGGGGCTCGATCCCAAGACCATGAGCTCATGACCAGAGCTGAAGGCAGGTGCCTAACCTCCTGAGTCACCCAGGTGCCCCTGCACATGTCCCTTTCAAAGCTTCGATTCCTTCCCTCAACCAGACCAGGTGCTGCCCCCCGACCCCAGGCACCCCCAAGTCTGTCCTTTACCTGAGCTTGGGACTGGCAGGGAAGGAAGGGGCTGACAGGGTTCAGGCTGAGTGAGGTCTGGCCATAGGCCAACCTGAGGAGCCAGGTGCCAGAGCTGGGTCTGCAAGGCTGAGGAGGCGGTGGGCGAAGGGAGAGGGAGAGGCCACCTGCTTGGCCCACACCTGGGAGGGCCCTGGGGAAGCTGAGTGGGAGGCTGGTTTCACTCTCCACCTCGGCACGGGCCTCCTCCCAGACCCACCCAGGCACTGGCCCCAGCCTGGATGGCTTCTTCCTTGGCAGAAGGGAGAAAGGATGTCTTCCTAGGATGTTTTCTTGCCCGCTTCCCTGAGGGACCACAGCCTCCTGCTCTGCCCCCCAAATCAGAACCCAACAGCCCCCCAGTCAGCCCCCAACCTCTGCCTGGGGGAGGACTGAGGGAGCCGTGGGCTCAGCTGGCCACCCTGGGTCTTCCCCAACCCTAAGTCAGCCCATCCTGGAGGCCACAGCCTCCTTTCCCTTTGCAGGACAGAGCTGCAAATTCTGGGCAGGGACACACTCTCCTCATCTCCGTCTCACGGAGGAGTCTCCGTCAGGCGGAGGGCCTGGCCTGGGGTCCCCAGTATCCCTGGCTGGGCAGGAGGAAAGCTGCCCTCTGTCTTGCTCCAACCCCCAGCCTGCCCAGGGACTCTGTCTGGGCTCTGGCCACCCTCCCCTCAGCCTTGCGGGCTGCAGGGAACCCCCACAGGTACTTTCCAGGTAATCCTGGCAGGGCTCCACAGGGGGTGGAGGGGAGGGCGTGGCCCAGTCACAGGTGTGGACCCCCGCACAGCTGGACTCACCTGCATGCTGGCCCCGGAGTCTGGCTAGCCCTGGAATCTCGCTAGGGGCTGGCATTCGACTGGAGTGTGGCAGCCAGGCCAAGGGGGCGGGAGAGTCCTACCTGACTTCCGCTTGCGACTCACCCCTCCCTCCTTCCTCTCTCCCGCCTCCCTCCTCCTCGGTCCTGCTCTGTGAGAACGTTCTGCAGGCACACCCCAGGCTGGAAGGAATACCCCTCCCCTGCTCCCAGGGACCTCTGACGCCTTCCTGGGGACTGAGTCAGGTGGGGACCCCTCCCCACACCTGAGGGCATCGCCCTCACCTGCAGGAAGGGTTCCCCTGTAAGATGGAGGTAGACTGGCCTCTCCCTCCTGGGGGGAAGCAGCATGGGCAGGGCACACGAGGATGCCCCAGCATCCCCCGCTCCCTGCTCACTTTCATTCTTCCAGACCCAGGACACACTTGCCCCAGGGCCCCTCCAGAGCATCTGGCCCTTCCCACCCCTGCCTCCCACCCCTGCAAGTCCAGTGTTGATTCCCTTAGAGGAGAAACTGGGGCAGGGAGGATTGAGGATGAGACCAGACCTCAGGAAGAAACTCCCACCCTGAGCCGCTGCTTTGTGGACCCCATCTGGGGGAGGAGGGAGCTGGCCCTGGGCTGCAGGGACCCTGTGCTCCAGGCAGCAGCTGGGGAAGGCTCTGGATGCCCCCACACACACACAGCAATGTGGGCTACCCAGGCTCTGGCAGTTGCTCCGAGGCTGAGGACACAGGGCAGTGGCTCCACAGGACAAGGCATATGGAAACATGGAACAGTATGAGGGGGCACCCCTGAGGTCACGGGGGGGCAGGGAGCGCTCCCAGGGTCAGGGTCAGCATCCTGCAGCCTATGCAAGCCTGCGGTTCAGACCCAGCAGGGACACAGATTTGCTCTGTGATCATGTGGCCCCACCGCACCCCCATGGCTGCCTAGGGGACCCCATGGCAGGGTGTGACAACAGCAGGGACCAGGACTGCGCTGAGGTGGCAAAGACAAGAGAGGGACCAGCAGAGAACCTGTGTGACTCTGATGGAGCAAATCCGGACACACATTAAGGCTGGCGTCATGGCAAACCCCAGTGGTAGTGGCTTCAACAAGTCCATTTCTATATATACAGACCTGGCAACATACATAGTGCTTTCCCATAAATGAAGTCTGGGGCAGGCCAGTCCAGGACTGGTATGGACTTGACTTGTTGCCCTGCCACCTGAAACCCTTGGTCTCACCACATGGCTCCAAATGGCTGCTCAACCTCCAGGCATCACACCCCCATCCAAGCCAGCAGGAAGAGGCAGGAAGGGCGCTCCATCTGGCTCATGGTCCCATGGCCACAACTGCTCTCATGGAAGCCTGGGAAGTTGGATCACTTTTCCTATGGAAGAAGGTAGAAGGACACTAGGGTTACCTCGCTGTCTGCACAGGCCAAAGGGTCTCAGATGGCCTATTCGAGTTCAGAAAACCGTCAGCAAGGGCTTTTGAGCCAGAGTAATTCGAACTCAAGGTCCAGGTTGCCAGCCAGCTCCTGGCCTCCCTGTTTCCTGGTCTCCAACTGCACCGGCTCAGGATGTCTGTGTCTACAGTGGCATCGTGTTAAAACAGCCCACTAATGGGTTTCCCCTAGCCCAGGTACCACTACAGGTGTCCCCAAAGCTGTGGGGTCTCCCCGTCTCTGCTTGGCATTCCTGTTTGCATTGCCGCAGAAACACTGCTTCTCAATCCCACTTCTGAGGGCCTGAAGGAAGTCAAGTTACGTCCAGACCCTTGCTGCCCCTGCCAGCACAGACAGCGTCCCCAGCCTGGCTGGGAGAGCATGGGCCTGGCCCCACAGGAGAATAGGGACAGATCCCATCCAGGCCCATCTGGAGAGAAAACAGGGACAGCCCTTTGGGAACGCATTTCAGCAAAAAGAATCAGAAGCCTAAAAATTGTTTATGGTTTGGTCCATTAATTCAACTTTTTATAAACTATCCTAAGGAAAAAAAATAATGAAAATGTGTAAAAATATGTCCTTTGAGGCAAAAATTATCAACCACTTAGATGCTCAGGAACAGGGAGCTGTCTGAGCAAACACGGTATGTCCATACATGGACTGAGCAGCGGCGAGATAGTATGCTCTCGAAGAGTGAGGAGAAAACGGGGGGCGCCTGGGGCCTCAGTGGGTTAAAGCCTCTGCCTTTGGCTCAGGTCATGGTCTCAGGGTCCTGGGATCGAGCCCCGCATTGGGCTCAGCAGGGAGCCTGCTTTCCCCCTCTTTCTCCGCCTACTTGTGATCTCTCTCTCTCTCTGTCAAATAAATAAAATCTTTTTTTTTTAAGATTTTATTTATTACAGAGATCACAAGTAGGCAGAGAGGCAGGCAGAGAGAGAGGAGGAAGCAGGCTCCCCGCTGAGCAGAGAGCCCGATGTGGGGCTCGATCCCAGGACCCTGAGATCATGACCTGAGCCGAAGGCAGAGGCTTAACCCACTGAGCCACCCAGGCGCCCCCAAATAAATAAAATCTTAAAAATAAAAGTGATGAGAAGACGGGAAAAGGCTTATGCAATGCTGTTAGGTGAAGAAACACAGATCACAAACATGTATACACTTCGTTGTCTCGACCAAGTTAAAATACATTAAAATACTGAAGAGTGGATTTAATATTTATGCTCACACCTGCTTGATGTTGTGAGCTGTGGATGGAGAGATTTGCTTTTCTTCCTTCAGTTTCCTTTCTTCAAATTTTCTACAACATACACATCACTTTTGTGAACCTAATTGTTAAACTTATTTTATGATAATTCTAAAATCTACGATTATGGACTTAATTTCCCCAGACTCGGTCGTCCTCTTGGCCTTGGTCTTGGATGCATCGTCTGAAAATGCCGCAGTTCAGGGGTCAGCCCCTTGCCCTCAGTGTGCCCCCTCCCCCGGCTGCTGGCAGAGCCGGCCCTGCCTTGTCCTGGGGAGACAACATGGCCTCCACAGGCCTCCTGCTCTTCCCATGTGGACCCTGCACCCAGCTCCCTTTTCCTTCTTCCTCTGAGCTCCCGAGTACCCTGCCCATCTGTCGCCTTCCCTCCGAGGGCCAAAGTGCAGCAGGCGGCGGGGCCCTGTTCCTGCCGTGTCCAAGGCTGCCTCAGACTCCCAACTGGGGGGACGTTTCCTGCTGGCCACAGGGTGACAAAGCCTCCAGGAGTGCCCCAGGTGAAACCCTGCAAGCAGGAAAAGCAGGAAGGATGGCTGCTTGCCCTCACCTTGGGAATCTGCCCTCCCAACCCCAGTGGCCTGGGTGTGATGCAGTTTTGGAATGTCGGTGAGACTGGTGGGGTCTGGAGCCGTCTCCGGAGCAAAATGTGGTCTCACTGAGGCGCGGGGGCAGGCCCGGTGGGCAGGAGGCACTGGTGCCACTCCCTGCTGCCCTGGGTTATGAGGAGCAAGTGATGACATCCTTGAGGCTGGGATAAGACAGGTGAGGGAAGTTCCAGAAGGACTGCCGTTTTGGGTTGGTTTTTTTTTTAAAGATTTTATTTACTTGACAGACAGAGATCACAAGTAGGCAGAGAGGCAGGCAGAGAGAGGAAGGGAAACAGGCTCCCCTCTGAGCAGAGAGCCCGACATGGGGCTCGATCCCAGGACCCTGGGATCATGACCTGAGCTGAAGGCAGAGGCTTTAACCCACTGAGCCACCTAGGCACCCTGGGACTGCCGTTTGTTAACGGAGACTCGAGATCTTGGAGGAATATCACGCTCTGCCTGTCGCAAGAACCTGTCAGTGGGCTGACATTTAATTTTACCCACATTTCCTTCTGCCTTTGTCTCCCACATCAGATGTGGCCCAAAGACACTCAAAGTCTCACTGAGGCTCACAGACAGGTCAGCGTCCCACATTCTCTCTGGGCTGGTCCCAGATCCCCCTGCCCCCTCTGGTCTCTCTGGCTGACAGCCCCTGTCCAGGGCAGGGAGCTCCTTAGGCTCAGGCCCCTGCAGGGGAGACTTTCCCAGGCTGAGCCCATGCTGCTGGGGTCAGCCAGATGCTGGCCCTTGCCTGTCATACAAGGGCTTCAGTGTGGGGACCCCAGCCCCTGACGTCTTCACCCCAGGGACAATTCTATCTCCCAAGTGCTGTCTCCCAACACCTCTGCCCCTTAAATTCCCACTGGTTTCTGTTTTCTGTCTTAAGGAGCAGAGAGCTGTGGCCCCGTTAGGGACTCCACCGGCCCTGGAAGAACTGTGGGGGCTGAGTTCTCTGGACTCCACTCACCCTAACAGACCCCCGCAGCAGAAACAAGGGTCATTGTCCCTTTAGAAGCCACAGCTTTCTCTGCCGTCCCTCCAAGGACAGTTGAAGAAAGCACGGCTGTCCGAATTCTCACTGTTGGCCACCATGAGCAGGAGTCCTGCAGGCAGGCTAGGGAAGCCTTGGGGCCTGAGGCTGGATAGACCCACGGAAACGTCAGCCCCAGGTGCTCTCAGGTGCGCTTACAGGACGAACTATTCCCGAGGAAGGCCAGAACTGGCCGCCTCCACTGCCACTGGTGCCCTGGGGCCGCAGGCACTCCCCTCTGCGGCTGAGGAAGGTCAAAGCCTTTGCACCCTTCCCCAGGCAGGGCAAGTCCCAGGAACCAGGTGATGGACCATGTCCCCAAGCCCTGCAGCATCCCCTGCCATGCCACGTGTCTCTGGAGGGAGTCGTCGAGACAGGGACTGGCAGAGGCCCCAGGTGCAAAGCCGCAGGTGGAAACTCCCTGCAGAGTAGGGCGGGGCAGGGGTTGTCAGGAGAGGGGCTCCAGGCTCCAGTGGGGAAGGAGCTGGGGGGGGGGTGTCACTGACCATCGGTGCCTCAGTGTCTTAGTCTCTCCGCCAGAGATTAAAAATAGACCCAAGGGGGTGTGAAGGTCACAACAGTTAAAATTTGTAAAGCGTTGGGAGCTCCCACTGGCATGTGGCCAAAGTTTGGTGGCTATTGTTAACTAACATGTGGCCGACTGCGCACAGGGCAGAGGGCACCCGCGGGATCCGGCCCAGCCCCCGCCCGGTTCCACTCTGGCCCCACCCATAATGGGCCCGATCCCAGCTCCCCACACCCACCACCCCCACTCCCAGGACAGGCTCCTGGGATCTGGCCCTGCCCCTGGCCAGCCCTGTCCTGCTTAGCTTCTGTGCCCGCGAGAGGCGGTAGCCCTCTCCATGCAGGCAGGGGGTGGCTCCTGGCAAAATTTGGGAGAAACACCCATAGCCAGGAAGCAACAGCGGCAGGACGGCTATGGAGAAGAGAGGTCCTGAAGGACGGCTCTGGGCCCCCAGGGCAGGGTGAGGAACTGGCCCAATGGGCACTTGCTGGACAGAAGGGGTAGACGGGAGCGGGCCTGCTCCAGGCACTCGGGTCCAGCATCACTTCCCTGGACAAAGCGAGTCCCAATGTGTCAGTCAGTGAAGGCCAGTGCAGTGCGGACCACAGTCCTAGCTCAGCCACAGTGCAGCCTGGTGACCCTGACCTCATCATGCCTCCTGTGGCCTTCAGGACGGAGACCCAGGTACAACCCTGGCTGAGCTCTCCTGCCTCACTTGTCCTCACCTGCACATGCACTGGACGGTGGCCACAGTGAAGCTGGCAACCCAGGCCCACGTTGGTGTGTCAGGGCCTGCGGTGTGGAGTGGGCCCAGGGCCAGGTAGACGGCAGTAGCCAGGCCCTGCAAGGCTGGTTAACCTTAAAAATAAAACTGTGAGCTCTTTTACCAGCAAAATGAGTTTATTTTGGGATGAGCAGAGAATTATAAGCTGGGACAAACGAGCTACAGCAAAGCCACAGGCAAGGCCCCAGAACTAAGGAGAGTAAAACTCTTAGAGAGGAAGGGGGCGGTCAGGGGCGGCTGTAAATGAGAAGTCCACCGGAGCAAACCGGGAGCTGGAAGTCTGTGGCTTCTCCTTGGCGGGCCTGGCTTAGGAGGCAATCTCGTCTCCTCCTGCAGGGACTATAAAGTAGTGTCCTCCTACAAGGTGTGTCTCTTTCTGCCCGCTGGGCCCGGGCGCTGTGCCTGCTGGCCTCCTGACTCTGCTCTGTACAAGGTCTCCTTGTTATTATTATCCACACAGAATGATTGTTTGTGTCAGGGGTGCAGGTCTGTGAATCGTCCGTCTTACACGACTCCCAGCACTCACCGTAGCACAGACCCTCCCCAGTGTCCACCCCCAGCCTCCCTATCCCTGGCCTCAGCCCCCAGCAGCCCCGTTTGTTCCCTGAGATTAAGAGTCTCGCTCTCTGGTTCCGGCTTGTTTCATGTTGCCCTCCCTTCCTCTACGATCCTGTCCGGTTTCTCAAATTCCTCAAATCAGGGAGATAGTGCGATCATCGTCTTTCTCCGATTGACTTATTTTGCTCAGCATGATGCCCTCTAGTCCCCTCTGCAGCGCTG
>PISX010010284.1:0-71127 GCA_004024625.1 Mellivora capensis
ACCAAAAAGGAGAATTTCAGACCAATATCACTGATGAATATGGATGCTAAGATTCTCAACAAGATCCTAGCAAACAGGATCCAACAGCACATTAAAAAGATCATCCACCATGACCAGGTGGGATTCATCCCTGGCTTACAAGTGTGGTTCAACATTCGCAAGTCAATCAATGTGATAGAACAAATCAATAAGAGAAGAGGATAGAACCACATGGTCCTCTCAGTTGATGCAGAAAAAGCATTTGAAATTTACTTTTATATCAGGCAGAGTCCAAATCAGTCAGGAAAATTTCAAAACACTCAAGGCTGGAGCTACTACTACTTTCAGAATTCACTATAGTTTATGATTAAATTTTCTTTTGAGTTGGGTTTTCTAATACTTACAAAAACAAATTTTATAAATTTATAGTGACAAATTGTTGAGTGTATATTCACATTCAGAATTTTGGGAGGTTGTAACTAATTTATGTGCAACTAATATAAAACAATTACATATATTTATTTATTACTGACATGCTATAGGAATCCAAAGTTCATTTTGGAGTAAATGTCACAACTTTAATCAAAACAGTATGTCTGTGCTGAAATGAAAAGATTCTTTTAAGTAACTGATTTTTATTGCTCTAATTTTACATTTGTTTTCTTTGGTTCTCTACTATCAGATTTGTTTTCAAATATTTGACTAATGTAATCCAATATCACTTATATCTAATTATATATTTTTATTTTTTTCCTTATTTTAAAAGATTTTATTTATGTGACACAGAGAGAGAGATCACAAGTAGGCAGAGAGGCATGCAGAGAGAGAGAGGGAAGCAGGCTCCCTGCTGAGCAGAGAGCCTGATGCAGAGCTCGATCCAGGACCCTGAGATCATGACCCGAGCTGAAGGCAGAGGCTTAACTCACTGAGCCACCCAGACACCCATACTTATATATTTTTAAAGCCCTGAAAGAGTATCATAATCCCATGAGATTAAAGAAATAGTTACTGAATGGGAGGACTCTGTCCTCACGATCTCCTGAATGCAAACTTGCTGTGGACAATTCATATTTTATTTGCTCAGCACCACCTCTGCTTTCCTTACTGAGAAGGTCTCCAGAAGTAGAATGGCAGTTGCTGAGGTCTTGTATACCCTAGGTCCTCCCTGCAGTTCTTTTTTCTTTTTCTTTTTAAAAACATTTTATTTGTTTATTTGAGAGAGAGAGAGAGAGAGAGAGGGCACTAGCAGAGGGAGAAGAGGGCTCCCCTTTGAACAGAGAGCCCAACGTGAGGTTTGATCCCAGGAACCTGGGATCATGATCTGAGCCAAAGGCAAATGCTTAACCTACTGAGCCACCAAGGTGCTCCCTCCCTGGAGTTCTTTTGGATTTTTTTTTTTCCTTTTCTGGTAGAGGAATGTGCTCATGACTTAATACTTCTTGAAGATGAAACTAGAGAAAGTAGAGGTCAGTTCTCCTGTGGGTGAAGCTGTGAGGTTCTTATCAACATGTGATAATGAGACTTATGTGCAGAGAATCCTGGCAGCATTTTTGGTTACCTAAACTTGGTTGCTTAACATGCAATTGAAATAAGAGTTTCAATCACTTGCAACCAAAAGAGACACAAGTAATGGAGTCTCCTACATAGCTTTTATTTTTCTTGAGATTACTTTGGTAGAAAACAAAACTACTTACCCTTCAGGGTTTAGTGACAGATTACCCAGCAGCACTGAACTGGGATAGGGGTGGTTTAAATGCTGAGTGCTACTTAGATGAAAATTACCCACAGGTTGTTGAGAAGATGATTTACCTAATCTTTTTGAGTGGGGAAAGTGAGGGAAGTAAACACTGAGTTCATGCTACCCACCTTTCATTGGGCCTGAGTTGGAAATTCTTTCCGTCCTAGACAGCCATTCTGGGATTCCCAGACCCTCTAATTAAGATTGCTACTCTCCTCTTCTACTTCGGCCTCCACTAACTCTCCATGCTCTTCTCCTATCCCTTCTCATCTGGTTTTGGGGAGGAGAAACCTTCTCAAAGCAATAAAGAGTTGCATGACCATGAACAAGCAGCCTCATTCCACCCAGGCCCAAGTTTCCTGGTGTATAAAATGGAAGAGGTTAGCAAGATCATTTTTACTATTCTTTTTAACCTGAAAATGTGATCTGCTCCTCTTGGTTTGATAGACAGGCACATCTTCTGGTGTAGTGCCAGCTGTGTCCCTGAGAGATGACAGTGAAGGTCAGAGTAAATGGATTTGCCCATATCAAGCATCTATCTGGTCACTGGGGCTGCTTTTAACTCTGGCAGAGTGGATACTCTCACCTTCAATGATCCCTTTACTGACCACAACTATATGTTCTACATGTATGATTCTACCCATGGCAAATTCCATGGCACAGTCAAGGCTGAGAACAGGAAACTTGGCATGAATGGAAAGTCCATATCCATCTTCCAGGAGTGAGATACTCCCCATCAAATTGGGGTGATGCTGGTGCTGAACATGTCTTGGAGTTCCCTGGGGTCTTCACCAGAAGGCTGGGGCTTACTTGAAGGGTGCAGCCAAGAGGATCATCATCTCTCCCACTTCTGGTGATGTCTCCTGTTTGTGATGGGTGTGAATCATGAGAAGTATGATAAGTCCCTCAATATTGTCAACAATGTCTTCCTGCACAATCAACTGCTTGGCTCCTCTGGCAATGGCCATCCATGACAACTTCAGTATCAAGGAGGGACTCATGAGCACAGTTCATGCCATCACTGCCCCCCAGAAGACTGTGGATGGCTCCTCTGGGAAGTTGTGGTATGATGGTCAAGGGGCTGCCTGACTATCATCCCTGCTTCTATTGATGCTGCCAAGGCTTTAGGCAAAGTCATCCCTGAGCTGAATAGGAAGCTCTGGCATGGCCTTCTATGTCTTCACCCCTAAAGTGTCAGTCAGCTCCAGTGACTAGATAGATGGGGTAAGTGACCCAGCTCTGACTCATGACTTAGAAGAGAGTGTTTGCTGGGGAATTCTGGGAAAGATTTTTCTTTCTGATAAAAATAGATACATGTAGGAAGAGATACCCTCCCCATTTCTTTTCTGCCCTTGGATGTTGTCAAATGAAGAGATGATATTTGGCACCATGGCAGCCATCCTATGACCATAAAGAGAAAGGCAAAAATATCTCTGAGAATATAACCAAGAGTCTTGGCATTGGAGACCTCATGATTTAATTAACCTTGGAAACATGTAACTCTAATCTTTTTGTTATTTGAAATAGTCAACCCATCTCATCTAAGGTTTTTTGTTATTTGCAGGCAAAACTATATTATCTGAAATAAAAGTGATCTAATACTGTTAATGTGTGTTCATTATAGAATCAAACAGTTCTGAATTTGAATCAAGGCTTTCTCAATTAATACCTGTATGGCCTTTACAGATTGTTCTTAACTCTTCTGAGCCTCGGTTTTCTCATCTCTAAAATTGGGATAATAATGGAGTCCAATTCACTGGATTGTTGAGAGGATTAAACGGCAGACTTCACTCAGAACAATCAATAAAATGCTGGCTGCACAGTGAACATACAGCAGAAATTAGCTATTTTTTATTAGAGTTTAATTTGGTTACTATTAAGAGGCTTGTGACTATAACATAGGCAGCTCTGGAGCAGCTCTACCAAAGCAAGTTGGAGAAAAGTAAGCACTCTCTCCCATCTTGCTTGCCCCTGATCAGCACTATTCCATTCACAAAATGGCCCTTTAGTTCCCTCCTTAACTGCTGCAGAAGTTTCAAGAACAAAGGACACTCAAAGACAGCTGTGCTTTGGAGGAATGGAGATAGCTTTGTAGGAAATTGTGCATATTGAGATGTTATTAAAATGGAGATTGTGGGGCCACCTGAGTGGCTCAATTGGTTGATTAAGTGTCTGCCTTCAGCTCAGGTCATGATTCCAGAGTCCTGGGATCAGCCCCAAGTCAGGCTCCCTGCTCAGTGGGGAGCCCGCTTCTTCCTCTCCCTCTGCCTGCCACTTCTCTTGCTTTTGCTCTCTCTCTCTGTCAAATAAATAAATAAAATCTTTAAAAAATGGAGATTGTGGGTGGTTCGGGAGTTGACCAAGATATGAGGGCATCTGAAAGTAAGGAGGAGGTTAAGTCTTTGAGAGAGGACAGGAAAAAACTGAGTTAGAAGAGTATTTCAAGGGGCACCTGGGTGGCTCAGTCTTAATGCATCTTCCTTAGGCTCAGGTCATGATCCCAGGGTCCTGGGATCAAGCCCCACAATGGGCTCTCTGCTCAGCGGGAAGCCTGCTCTCCCACTCCCCCTGCTTGTGTGCCCTCTCTCACTGTGTCTCTGTCAAATAAATAAATAAAATCTTTAAAGACATAAAAGAAGAAGAGTATTTCAGACATTGACTGAAAACTAAGGAGAGCAAAGTAATATTTGGCAGTTGGGAAAAGAGAGAAGGCGGCATTGGCATGTTATTTAACTGCCCACATTGCTGAGTTTTGGTAGCTGCTTCTCTCTTCCTCACTTTCATTTTTGCATTCAGTCCAGGGTAAATAAAAGGGAATGAGATGGTACAAAGAAGAGGATTTACAAAAAGGTCTTTCTTTCATCTCTATGTCCCAGAAACCTTTTTTTGTTTTTCCATCAACTCTTGAAATAATGTAAACCCCGAAGGAGCATCTTGATTTGAAAATCTTACATGGCCAAACCTACTGCAAGGAAGGCAGGCGAGTGAGAAAGTACAAGCTGCAGGTCTTCTGCTTCGAAGTGGGACTTAGTCAGTGACTCTGAAAGCCATGCATCAACAGGGGACCACCGCAGCACCTGCCTCCTGTCTGCATCATTTCCTCTGCCCTGCAGGTTGCATCATTTCCTCTGCCCTGAAAGTTGTGTAGGAGCTAAGAGAAACCAGCAGTGTGGTTGAGCAATGTCTAGCAATCTGATACAGAGTCTCAAAATTTTAGTACTTCACAATCATCCAATAAAAATGAGATTTGGGTTAAGAAAAGCATTGACTTCACTATAGCCTCTCTCTGGAGTCAACTATTTGGTTCCGTTTCCTAGACATCCAAGTTACCTTAAAATTCCACAAGAATCACCTAGAGTGGTTTTAACAGGGCAGATTTTAGGGAGGGTCTTGTTCAGAATGTTTGTATGGGGCCCAGGAATCTGCAATTTCCAATAAGCATCCTTGGTGATTCTAATGCAGATGAGATGGTCCAGGAACAACATTTTAATTTTTTTAAAGATTTTATTTATTTATGTATTCGACAGACAGATCACAAGTAGGCAGAGAGGCAGACAAAGAGAAAGGGGGAAGCAGGCTCCCTGCTGAGCAGAGAGCCCGATGTGGGCTTGATCCCAGGACCCTGGGATCATGACCCGAGCCGAAGGCAGAGGCTTTAACCCACTGAGCCAACCAGGTGCCCCAATGTTTTTACAAATGTGCTCTAAATACCAGGCTTGCCTTCAAAATGTCTTTCTCTTCCTTTCTTCCTTCCAAGTCTCAAGATAGGTAGCAATAGTAGATGCTACTTTTGAATAACTGCTGGTGAACCTCTCTTTAAAAATTAAACCTAACTGGGCAATGTTCTGAAATTAAGACTTGGCCTTGAAAGACTGGGCTATCGGAAGGAACAGGCCTCTCCTGGGAAGACAACACCACTGAGATATCCAAGGACCAACTAATGCAGGTTCCTCAACTTTCAACCCCTCCCTTCATTCAAGGGGAGAGCCCTTTTTTATATCAACTGTGCCTGAGAACAAAACAGTTGTGGAAGATGTGACCCAAGGACCTCAGAAAAGTCACATTCAGGCACATGTAATAGGTTAATTAGTGAAGGAAATTTTATAATAATTTGTTTAGAGATAAGAAAAACTTCAGTGACATGGTAAAGGACCAGATCCATGCTCTCCCCCTGGGTGGGGATGACCCAGCTGAAGACTTGAGGTTGGAGGCAGTGCGCAGGGAGGCTTCTGCCTGATCAGTACTCGGTGGAGCATTCCTAAAAGAGGAGGAAGGTCGGTAGGAGAGGAGGAGGAGAGGCTTCTACTCTTAATTACTGTCGTCACACATGCTTGCACAGGAAGCACTCTCCCACAAATTTCATAAGACATGTGATAAAATCAGTCAAATGGGTATCAGAAGAGGTATTCTTAATCTTTTTTTAAAATTTGAATTCATTTTACAGAAGTTATGGATTCTCTCTACAAAAAGAATGCAAGTGAGCATACACACGAAAAATTTCTGTACTATATCAAGGATTCATGGCCCTCCTGCAATTCATCTGAAGACTCCAAGGGAAGGATGTCTTCTCTAGAATAAATATTGCAGACCCTAGAGATGGAAGTCAGGGATAGACTAATCCAATAAAAATGAGATTTTGGTTAAGAAAAGCACTATAGTGTTTCTCTGAAGTCAACTATTTGGTTCAAATTTTGGTTCTACCCCACTACTCCCCTCAATCCCCTAGCTGAGGCATGAGAGGCAGCCCATCATCTTCCATGTGGCACAGGTTTCTAAAACACAGATGTGTTTACTGTGAGGAATGAAAGAGTGAACGTGTGTAAAGTCCTAACCTGACACATAAAGGTTTCCTGATATTATTATTTTATTCCTTAGTGAATGAGGCCAACATAAGCCACCTATCCAGCCAGTTTTGCTAGAAAGCTTAGAGTTATCATTTGGATTCTTACTCTTCCATACATACTGTATTTTGTTAAATTGATAAAGGCTGCAGGAGGATTGATTTTAACATTTTAAACCACGTGTTCCATGTAAGATCATTGCTTAATAAAAATATGTAGAAAAAAAAAAGGAATGTGTGGAATGAATTTACTAGGCCTCTCTAAATGTTCTTCTCTTTCTTCCTTTCTTCACACCCTCATTTCTGAACCTGTCTTTCCTTATCAGCACTCTCAAAATAGCCATGGCCTCCCAAAGCATTTCTGAGACCTGCCTACCATTAGAACCACCTGTGGTGACTTTTAATTACAGATTCCCAGCCCCTATGAGATGGACACAATCAGCAGCTCCGAAGTGATAGCACTGAGGGAAGAGGAATATTTTCAAAAGTTTCTCAGGTGATTCTTAAATAATGCTAGTTTTTGAAACTATCTGTTCCATATTAAAAAGTCAAAATTGCTTCATCCTTTCATGCACTTGTCTGTCCTTTCCCAAGCACTGCCTCCACTCCCCATACACATCCTTTAGTCCAAGTGTAGAAAACACCTATTTCCTAGTGCTCATTCTGGATATCCTCGATATACTTCTGAGCTCTGCAAGGAGAGGTCATTTTTTGTTTATTTATGTTAAAGTCAGATGCTAGAAACTATTTTATTTTCCAGATTCATACCCCCCTTAGAATCTCCAACAAAGTTCCAGTTTATTTGGTTCACTGGTAGAACAAAGATGAAACAAACGAACAATTTACCAAAAAAACCTGAGATATAATTTTACATACTACAGAAGTCACTTTATTGAAAGATAAAATTCACTGATTTTTAGGATATTAAAAAATTTTTGCAACCATTATCACTATCTAATTTTTATTACCCACAAAAGAAACTTCTTGCACATTACAAACCACTCCCCATTATTCATCACCCACCTTCAAAGCCTGTGGCAACCACTAATCTACTTTTCGTTGTTATAGATTTGTTATTCTGGACATTTCATATGAATGGAATCATATATTATGTGGCCTTTTTGTGTCTGGATTCTCTCACTTGGCATCATGTTTTCACAGGTCGTCCATGTTGTAGCATTATCAACATTTTGTTCCCTTCAATGAGCAAGTAATATCAATTATATGAGTATACCCCATGTTGTGTATTCATCTATCGATGGACATTTGGGTTGTTTTCACCTTTCGGCTATATGAATAATGTTATAAACATCATGTACAAGTTTTTGTGTGGATATGTTTTTGATTCTCTTGGGTATCTACTTATGAGTGGAATTGCTGGATCATCTATAGTTACCTTTCTAAGGAATTGTCAAACTGTTTGCCAAGGCAGCTGTACTATTTTATACTCCCACCAATATATGCAGACTCCAATTTCTCTACATCCTATGGAAACCTGTTATTTTCTAGCTTTTAAAAATTTTTTATTTTAACCATCTTAGCAGATGTGAAGTGATACTTCATTATGGTTTTTATTTGTATTTCTCTAATGATTAAGGATATTGATCATCTTTTCATGTGCTTATTGGCCACCTGTAAATCTTTGGAAAATGTGTATTCAAATCCTTTGCTAATTTTTATTTTTAAAAAATTTCCCCTTCCTTTCCTGTCATTATTGAATTTTAAGAGTTTTTTATATTTCTGAAAACACATCTCTAATCAGATATATGATTTGCAAATATTCTCTTGAATTCTGTGAATTATCTTTTTACTCTTTCAATAATGACCCCTGAAATACAAAAGATTTTAATTTTGATGAAGCCTAATTTATTTTTCCTCTGTTGCTTGTGTTTTTGGTGTCATACTAAGAAACTATTGCCTGATTCAAGGCCATGAAGATTTTGCATGCTTTCTTTAGTTTTAACTCCTAATATTTACTCTTTGATCCATTTTGAGTTAATTTTTGTACATGTATGAAGTAAGAGTTATTCATTCTTTTGCATGTGGCAGTGTGCCAGTGTTGTATATTGAAAAGACTACTTTTCCCCCATTGAATTGTCTAGGCATCCTTGTTGAAAATCAATTGGTCATAAATGTCAGGAGTTATCGGGACACTTAGTTCTGTTTCATTGGTCTATGTCTAGCTTTCTACCAGTACTACATTGTTTTCATTATGATGGTTTTGTAGTAAGTTTGGAGACCTTGAAGCATGAGTCCTCCAACTTTGTTCTTTTTTAAAATTTTTTTTGGCTATTAAGAGTCATTTGCATTTCCATATAGTTTTTTAGTATAACCTTTTCAGTTTCTGCAAAAAAAGGAACTGCGAGTTTGATAAGGATTGCACTGAACATATAGACAAATTGAGGAGTACTGTCATTTTTTAAAGAAGATTTTATTTATTCATTTGCCGGAGAGAGACAGAGAAAGAGAGAGAGAGAAAGCAGGGGAAGCAGCAGGAAGAGCGAGAGTGAAAAGTCCCTCAGCAGGAAGCCTGATGTGGGACTTGATCCCAGGACCCTGGGATCATGACCTGAGCTAAAGGCAGCCATTTAATGAACTGAGCCACCCAGGCATCCTGACTATTGCTATTTTAATAACACTGTCTTTTCATGAACATGTGATATCTTTCCACTTACTTAGGTCTTCTTTAATCCATTTCAATAACTTTTTTAGTTTCTAGCGTATAAGTTTTGCACATTTTCTGTTACATTTATTCTTAAATGTTTTATTTTGATGCTACTATAAATGGAATGGTTTTCTGAACTTCCTTTGTGAATTGTTTATTGCTTGTGTATAGAAATACAATTGATTTTTGGATCTGACTTACACTGCAACATTACTGAATTCAGTGATTAGTGGAATCCTTAGGATTTTCCTTGTATAAGATCATACCATCTGTGAAACATGAGCTTTTAATTTATAGGGGATTTTGGTTAACATGCGCTTTTGTATCATTTATTGCTTTATCTTGATCAAACTGGTTAACTTTCATGAGGATAATTTTCTTCATCTGTAAAATGACAGTAGTAATTCTGAAATCATTGCTGCATATGACTACACTATTCTGACTTGGCTCAGAATCGTAGACTGAAAATCAGTGTCCCTCAGAATTTGAAAGTTTGAAGGCATTTTAAAATCTGGGAGTACAGCTGAAAAACCTGACATCTTTATGGTACTTATTTCACATTTATGATCTGTGGTTCTGCATTGAAGGGCTACTGAAGTTCACTTGAAGATCTTGGGACTGTCTATTTCTTATATCCTGAAATTTCACAATGATATGTTTATCTCTTAATATTTATTCTCTGGGCATTTGATGGGTCTTTCAAACTGGAAACCCATTTCCAACAGTTTGGGGAAATTATCTGTATTACTGATATGCCAATTTTTCTTTCCTTTTTCACATTTGTCTTTTCCTAAAAATTCTGTAATATGGAAGAAAGACTTGAATGATCTAATTCTTTTTTTCCTCATATTGCCTTTTTACTATAATATCTGAAAGATTATTTTGACTTCATCTTCCATTTATTTAATTGACTTTTCCCATACCATTAATTTGTATTTTTGGCTATTTTTCATTTTAAAAGTTCTTTCATGTTTTAAAAATTAATAGCATCTTGTTCTTTTTTATGGATATAATATTTTTCTAATCTTTCTGCTTATGTTAATTAGATTTAAAAAAGTGATTATTTCTCTCTCTGTTATCTGTAATTTCCAATTTCTTCTCCTGTTTATTTTATCTCTGACATTCATACTGCGTCCGACCAAAATTTTGTTTGGCTTGTATGATCTTTATAAAATATTAGATTTCACATTTTAAAAAATCAGTGATTTTGGATTCTTAAAGAAAAAAAATTGAAAAATCTGGAGTACTAATGCCATGTTTTTTGGTGAGTAGAGCCTGTCCATTTTATTTTTTATTTTTTTCAAAGATTTTATTTATTTATTTGACACAGAGAGAGATATCACAAGTAGGCAGAGAGGCAGGCAAAGATATAGGGGAAAGCAGGCTCCCTCCAGAGCAGAGAGCCTGATGCAGGGCTCCATACCAGGACCCTGAGACCATGACCTGAGCTGAAGGCAGAGGTTTAACCCACTGAGTCACCCAGGTGCCCTGAGACTGTCCATTTTAAATATAACATACATTCTACTGGTTTCCTGTTTTATTCCTTTATCTGTCAGGCCCTACAGGCATTTAGGTAAACCATTTTTTAAAAAAGATTTTATTTATTTATTTGACAGACAGAGATCACAAGTAGGCAGAGAGGCAGGCAGAGAGAGAGGAAGAAGCAGGCTCCCTGCCAAGCAGAAAGCCCGATACGGGACTCTATCCCAGGACCCTGAGATCATGACCTGAGCTGATGGCAGAGGCTTAACCCACTGAGCCACCCAGGTGCTCCTAGGTAAACCATTTTGTCCATGCTTCTCTGTCACTTACATGTCTCCAGTCCACTCAGAAATCCCCTGACTTATACTTCTGGACATACAGCTTATCTTTGAAGATATATTTGCTCTGTTTTTCTTTAAAGATTTTATTTATTTATTTGACAGAGAGCGATCACAGTAGACAGAGAGGCAGGCAGAAAGAGAGAGAGGGAAGCAGGCTCCCCGCTGAGCAGAGAGCCTGATGCAGGACTCAATCCCAGGACCCTGAGATCATGACCTGAGCTGAAGGCAGCGGCTTAACCCACTGAGCCACCCAGGCGCCCCATGCTCTGTTTTTCTTTCGTAAAATCCTCTCCTATCACCAAATCCTTTTGTAATGTAGTTGTTCTTAAGACAGAGAGAACAAGTTTTATGACCATTGAAATCCAATGAAGACAGGTTATTATTTGATATGCTCCAAAGATACTCATTAGCAGGGATAATTTAGAGTGTTCTATTTCATAAATCTACTTTTGTACAAATTAAAGAAAATTTAAAGCTTTAAATTTCTCGTGTATCATTTTGTGAGGTTTGAGTCAATTAACACTTTCCAAAGATAGGGCTCTCTTTTTCTATGTGGATACTGTGACTTAATTAAATGTTGACAACTTGGTATTTATTTATAATATGGTAAATAAATTTTTTCTTTAGTTTTTTTTTTAAATAAAAGAACTGGTGTAATTCAGTAAATGCCCATCATAGTTAAATGAAACAATATGCTGTATCTTATAGGAAGACTGGTTGGCTGAAATTCACAGGAGTCATATTTCAGTTCATTGCCACATCATTCAATCACGAATATTTTTTGAGCACCTACTATGTGCTAAGCACTCTTCAAAGTGCTATGAGCAATCAGTCAACCAATTAGGAGAAGTTTCTGTTTTCAGGGAGCTTATAACATAGTGGAGAGAAAATAGATAGTAAACTATACAAACAAATATGTAACTTCATGGCTTTGGGAAAAATTATTTTTTACTTCTGAAACTCAGTCTCTCTATTTGTAAAATTAGAATGCTGATCTCTAATAATTCCTGTATCTATAAGTTAATGTTCTGCTTTACATTTTAATTTTTACATTTTATTTACCTTGCAGAAAGTCTTAACTGAGTCTGGATGTTGTATAAGGGTAACATAAAAGTGGAAAAAATAACCTCTTTTTGTGGATTGAGAGTATATCTTTAGGAACAGAAGAGTCTCATATTGATTTTTAAATTGTCCAAGACTGTGTGATGGAAATAGCTTTGTACTTCTCTAGAAATATTCTGTGCTTAGAAAATGTAAGAAAGAAATATTTATGTTCATTTTTAACATAACCATGTGCTATTCATTTAACCATTCAATAAATATATTTTAGCATTTATTACGTGCTGGGCATTGGTAAAAAGGTATAATAAAAGACAAATCTTCTATTCTCATGAAATATACATTTTTAGATAGGAAGATTTTTCCATAATCATAAACAAGTAAAATAACTTCAGGTACTGATAAGTGCTATAAAGACAGATAACTCAGGGTAGGAGATTAAAGAGTGACAGAGGAAGAGAGGGGCCTATTTGATACAGGCTAACAGGAAAGGCCTCTTTGAGGAGCTAATTGTAAGAATGCCAAATAAAATATGGGATGACCAATAAAATTTAAATTGTAGATAAATGACAAAGAACTTCTTAGTATAAGTGTGTCCCATGCACTATTTTAGACATAATTAGAGTATAAAATTTATTGCTTATCTGAAATTCAAATTTAACAGGGTATCTTGAATTTTTATTTCCTAATCTGGCAACATAATATTTGAGCCAAGATATGAATAGTGAGAAGACTGTGTACATACTGGATCTAGAGAGAGAGATTTCAAGATTAAAAAAAATGGCAAGTATAAAATCTTGTAGTAGGGATGAATATGACTGTTCAAGAAATAGCAGGAGAGCCAACATGGCTGGGTTGGATTGAGAGGACGAATGGCTATCTGTGTTGGAGACAGAGGCATAAGTGATATCACAGAGGTTCATTAAGCCATTGCAAATAATTTGTATTTCACTTGATGGAAAGTCATTAGAAAGTTCTGGCTGTGGAACAATGTGATCTAATAATTTTAAGGAAACCACATTGGCTGCTATATGAACAGACAATGTAAGGACAAGAGATGAAGTGGGAAGGTTTGTGGGGAAGCCTGTGAAACAGGTCGTGCCAGAGATGTTGGTTTGGAACACAGTGTTAGCAGTGGGGATGGTACCCAGAGGTCTGAATTGGGTTCTATTTTCAGGAAGAACTGCAGGATTTGCTAGTGAGTTGTAGGTATGTGAAAAAGAGTAATTAGGTTTGTTTTCTTCGTCTTTGCCCTGAGCAACAGGATAACTGTTTCATGACAACTAAAGGGAGGCAAATTAAATTTGGGTAAGCACTTGTTTACTGAAACACACATAAGCGCGCGCACACACGCGCGCGCACACACACACACACACCCCTTGCACATTTCTTGCCAGGGTTATCAATTCAAGTTACTGCTCTACTGTATCATCATCATAATCATCATCGCTTTTGTGTGTTTATTATAGCAGGCAACAATACTAGCCAGTTAGCTCTATTATTCAGTTAATTGTCACAACACTATGATGTAGACACTGTTATTAAAATCATTCTCATTTTATAAAAGAGGAAAATGAAGCTCATGGAGATTAAATAGTTTGCCCCAAGTTACACGGCTTGAAAATGGCAAAGTATGGCTCTAAAGGCAACCTGGCTGATCTCAAAACACTTTCACTAAACAACTAAGTTTTGCAAAAACAAAAAAAGGGAAAAATGGCAGTTCGAATCATTCTGAATATAAAAAAAGAATAGTCATTCAACTTTTATACTTCTATTTAAAAATTCAGAATTTTAAAAAAATTTAATGAGAAAATTCATGGAAAAAATGTATTTAGTGACAAAAAGATTTGGGAAATTTAAGATGGGAAGATTGAAATTATATTAATTTTTCCTAAATTAATTTATAGTGTAATTCCCATCAAAATCACACACATATGTGCACACATATATACCCGAACATGTAAATTTATGTATATATGTGTGCACATATAATGTATAATATATGTTATTAGTCTTATTTCAACAAATCATAAACAGTTAAACAACAATCTAACTTTACCAAGAACAGAAGGGGAGAGTAGAAATATAAAACACAGGATATAAATAAAAGTATTCTGAGAAATGATAGAAATTAGAAAATTTATGAGATTACATTTTTCCCTTCAAATCTATTCCAAATATATCTGAAAATGCTGTTGATATATTTTGCTTACCAAGATATGTGTTTACTGATGGAAACAAGGAGAGCAACTGGAAAAAATAATCTATAATTTTGTGCGTCTAAAGAGGTAGAAAACAAGATCATAGATTCACATTCACTCTTATCTCCATAAAGAAACTCTGAAAGGATATACCTGACACTCATGAAGGTTATACCTGCATGAGGGACAGTGAAGGAAGACTTCCTGCTATACTGCTTTAATACTGAATAATATGACTGTATTACTAATACAAATATTTAAAAAATAATATTAACATTCCATATTTTGGAAACTGGGAGGCAATTACTTCTGTGGTGAAAAAGGCATGCTTTGAGCACTGACCATACAAAATTTGAGTAGTTTTACTACAAAGCTGTATTGGTTGGGAAACATATGGTTTTGATCAAATAAACCTCTGGATGATTTTTATAAGTCTTTCATCACCTATTGATTCTAAAAAAAAATTCCTTTTGACATC
The DNA here is from genome assembly GCA_004024625.1 of Mellivora capensis. Lineage (NCBI taxonomy): Eukaryota > Metazoa > Chordata > Mammalia > Carnivora > Mustelidae > Mellivora > Mellivora capensis. Next base: position 14,784 of record PISX010010284.1, read on the forward strand.
ACAGTCTATGTTTGGTCCAATTCCATATTACTAACTTGATTTCCTTTCTTAGAGTCTCTGAAGCAATTTGCTTCCATGCCTGAGCAGGATTTCAGTTCAGAGATAAAAAAAAAAAATTAACTAAATATGATGCATTATTTATTTTGTTCTGTTTCTTATTCTCTAAATCTAGTTTTGTGTTCAATTTATTTAAAAATATAAATGTTTCTAGGCTTAATGCTTTGAGCACCAGATTTTGAGGTGATGTCCGTATTTAATCATCTTTTCTGCTCTATAACAAGCTGTAAAATAGGTCTGAATAGGTTTTGACAAAGTTGATCATATTGTTCTCTTCCAGGGCTCTTATATTTTACATAATACTCTTTGTAATTCTGCTATCTGACTCATGTCTGTAACTTATTCAGGACAATTTTCTTTTCATAGATTTTATTAATATTAAATTTTAATAAAATTAATTAATTAATTAATGATTATTAATGAAAATTAATCAATAATCTTTATATATTAAATATATTACAATTAATAATATATTTTTAGCTTTTATCCTCTTATTTTAGTCTGTCAATACTTTACTTAGCTGAATTTGGAGATTATATAGATTTGTCTTATTTATTTTTACTGTATTTTCCATTCATTAAAAGCTGATGGTTTGGGAGATTATTATTTTTATTTTTAATCTCTTGCAATGTTATAGCATTGTTATTAGAGTTGTTTCACTCCTGGAACCACAGATAAATCATTATTATGTTCCAAATCCTTCTTTCCTATAGGGCTTCTCATTCTTCAACTCCACATTTCCAACATGCTAGCTCATAATGCTTCTAAAGTTCATGTGGGGTAACATACTCACCAATTCCTGAAAGCTGATCACATTTGTGAGGCATGGGAAAAACTACATAGTTTATTAAATTGACGAAGAAAACTATTTCTATTAAAGAAGTGAGTTCTACAGTTCATTTCAGATACTGATGGTATCATAAGTCTTCTCTACTTAATATGAGGAATAACCTAAAAATTGCCTTTATGAGATTTCTCTTAGCTAAAGAAAATATAGGACCCAGTGTTGTTGTTTTTTTTTTAAAGATTTTATTTATTTATTTGACAGACAGAGATCACAAGTAGGCAGAGAGGCAGGCAGAGAGAGAGGAAGGGAAGCAGGCTCCCTGCTGAGCAGAGAGCCCGATGCGGGGCTCGATTCCAGGACCCTGGGATCATGACCTGAGCCAAAGGCAGAAGCTTTAACCCACTGGGCCACCCAGGCACCCCGGACCCAGTGGTTTTTATCTTGTGGAGATAGTATGAGAACAATGAAGAAAGAAAGCTTTGCTAGCTATGATTTTCTGAGGAATTTGTCTCTATTGAAAGAAAACGTCAGGGAGCCTGGGTGACTTAGTTATTTAAGTGTCCTACTCCTGATTTTGGCTCAGGTCATGATCTCAGGGTTGTGAGACGGAGCCCTGTGTTGGACTCCATGCTGGGCATGGAGACTGCTTAGAATTCTCTCTCTCTTTCAACCTCTGCCCCTCCCCTGCTTTCTTTTTCCCTCTCTAAAAAAATGTAGTGAGGTCATTTAAGGAAATCTTAGGGTGTTTGGATTCAGATTATATAGTTGCCATAACAGAGATAAATGTAAGGCATGATGTGAGTTTTAGAGTCATCTTTCCTACAGTGGAGGAGAAGGATGTCAGTGAAGGCTTTTCAGAGAACGTTACCTGAATATATCCTAAAAGCATGTGGTGGGGTTTGCCAGGTATAGATGTGAAGGATTAGGCAGTGCATACAGAAGAAAGCACTGTATGTGAAAACAGAGAAGCATGAGATGCTCTGGCATTTGGGGCAAATGGATGGAAATATGATGAGATGCTGGGGTGATGAATAACTGAAGATAAAGGGATTCAGCTATATAAGGACCAAATCAAAGAGGTCTTTGTAACCCATTCTAAAGATTTTTTAAAGTATTTTTTCTAACCATATTTTTAGTAAATAAATAATAGTAAATCTGCATAAACTTTAATCTTGATTGGGATGTACACTGTCTTAAACAACAAACTCTGTTAATAGAGAGTACAGTGTAGGCAGTGAAGAAAAAGTATAAAGTGTCAATTGAAAGATTATCTCTACCTGAGTGTCTACTTTCTTACTTTTCATTCACTCTTCTGACAGTAATTTGGTTCTGCTTCCACTATACCATCACAATTATTTAGGTCACTGTTATAGATTGAATATGCATGTCCCTCCAGATTCATCTACTGAAATCCTAACCCCCAATGTGATGGTATTAGGAGGTGGGCTTTTGGGAGGTCATTAGGTCATGAGGGTGAAGTGCTCATGAATGGGATTAGTGCCCTTATAAGAAGAGTCACCAAAGAGCTTGCTTCTGCTTTCTGCTTTCCACCATGTCAAGAAGTTAGAAGACAGATACATTAGAACCCAACCATGCTGACACCCTGATCTTGACCTTTCCAGCCTCCAGGACTGTAAGATACAAATATTTGTTGTTTTAAGCTACCTGGTCATGGTAAATTGTTCTAGTAGTTCAAACTGATTAAGAGAGTCACCAATGGGGGCTCCTGGGTGGCTCAGTCCTTAAGCAGCTGCCTTCAGCTCAGGTCATGATTCCAGGGTCCTGGGATCAAGTTCCACGTCAGTCTCCCTGCTCTGCTGGGAGGTCTGCTTCTCCCTCTCCCACTCCCTCTGCTCATGTTCCCTCTCTCATGGTCTCTCTGTCATATAAATAAATAAAATCTTAAAAAAAAAAGAGAGTCACCAATGACTTTTATTTAGAAATTAAAAAATTTTAAGTATAAATTATAATTAAATTCACTACTATATAATTAAATTTTATATTATATGTTTTTAGTACAATTTAAATTTATAAATTATGAAATTATAAAATTCAGCCCTGTTCTTATTTGGTCATTTAGGAGCATTTAACATTATACACCACTAACTGCTCCCTTAAACACTCTCTTCTTGTGTCTTTCCAGATGCCCTACTTCTGTCATTTTCCTTGTTTCTTTGGCCCCTAACTTTAGGCTACTTTGAGAGCTCCTACTCTATTTAGCCATTTAATTTTGGTCTTCCAGGGGTGGTAGGTCCTTTCTCTTTTCACCATGCCCTCTCTGCTGAGGCATGTCTATTTAGTTCCATAATTTCAATTACAGTTAATATCTGTATGTAAGTGATTTCCAAACCTTTACCTACATCAAAAATGTTCCTCTTCCTCAAAAAGTTAAAAACTGAACTACCCTATGACCCAGCACCCCATCAACTGCACTACTAGGTATTTACCCAAAGGATATAAAAATACAGACTCAAAGGGTGTACATGCACTCTGCTGTTTATAGCAGTCTTATCAACAACAGCCAAACTATGGAGAGAGCCCGAATGTACATGATTGGACTGAATTATGTCTTCCCCTACTTCCAATTCATATTGAAGTTTTATACTTCAATATGTCTTCATATACTTCAATATGACTTCAATATGAAGTCAATACTTCATATTGATGTCAATACTTCAGAATGTTGACTGTATTTGGGGACAGGTTCTATAAAGAGGTAATTACGGAAAAATGAGGCCAGTAGGGTGGGCCCTAATCCAGTATGACTGGTGTCCTTATAAGAAGAGGAAATTTGGACACAGGTACAAAGGGAACACCATTTGAAGACAAAAAGAGAAGATGACCATCTACAAGGCAAGGGGAGAGGTTTCAAAAGAAACCAACACTGCCAATACATTGATCTCAGACTTCCAGCCTTGAGAACTGTAAGAAACTACATTTCTGTTGTTTATACCACACAGTTTGTGGCACTTTCTTAAGTCAGCCCCCCAAAACTGATACAGTGACGGAGGGTAGAAGTTTATCTTTCAAAGTAAATCTCTAACTGATAGGATAATCTCTTGCTACATATATTTAGTATAATAATCTGCTGATATTAGTTGGGAGAAATAAAACAAAAATGTGATTTTTAACATTAATTTATAATTTCACATGACTTTTCAGATGTTGCTTTACTGTAAGGACTATAAATACAATAAAATATAACCCAATGTAGGGAGTATGATATGGTCTTATGTGTATGTACATGTTATTGCACATTCTGGTACAATCCAGAATTTATTTTAAAATGAGAAATCAGAAACATTTTGTTTGAAATAGATATAAGCCATGGATAGTAAAGTTTATTTAATGTCACCCAAGGATGTTAAATGCATTGTATAGTAATGTGAAAGTGCCAACCCTATGTTTATGGGTGGAAAAGTCATTTTCGTTTAAAACTCCTATTTCCTGTTATCCCATTTGCTGAAATTTCTCACGCTTCCTCTCAATTTCAGCACATATTGTGAGGTTACACAAAAATTCATTTGGCCAATTCTGAGACATCCAAATGTGAAGGACGTATTTCAGGTAGGTGAAGTTTTTGAACCTAATTTTAAGATTTTGATCATTCAAAATGATTTGGCCTTCAGTTTAAGTAATATTTTTACTTGACTTAAAATAATGTAGATTAGAAAGAGCAAATATGCAGTCTTTTGAAAGAGATGCCTTTAGCACATCGATGGTACTGGCTCACGCATGGAGTTGCCCTAGGGGACTCCCCCGTGTTTCTCCTGTGGAGTTGTACACCAGCAACAGTGAGATGGTCCACAGAGAGATGGCAGCTCAAATGTCCTTCCTGAGGCTAGCAGTTATCTGAAGCAGCTCAGTTCCTCCCCCTGTAGCTCACTCAGGGCTTTCTAAAGTTGTCCAATATTTTCCAGCATCACCTATGACAATGATTTCCAGTCACCAATTTCCAATGTATTACACAGAACAGTTTTGTTGATTTATGCTATGGAAATTAAGGCATGTAGACGCACCCACTCATGCACCCGCCCACCCATACACACACACACAAACACACACACACACACACACACACACTCTCATGGCCACAGCATTTAGAATCATCAGGGTGTCTACATCATAGGGTGTGGTATAAGCATTGCCCCAAGACACAGGGAAAAGGTAGCCAGATGCTGAGCGGATGAAGTGGAGTTGAGGTGAGAGAGGTACTTCTCAAATAGTTTCCAAGTAATAGCAGCCCAGGAGGGAATGGCATTAAGCTTTATGCATTTGCATATTTACATTTATATATGTTAATGAGAGATCTCTCTTTCTCTCTTTCTTTCTCTTGCTTTCTCATTTGCTTTCACTCTTGTACTTGTAACAGAAAATAATTGTGAAAATATAGAGTATAGGGCAGAAAATATAACTATTCCTGCATATGTGTTCCTATTTCTCTATCTCTAACATCTATTTATAATATAATTTGCCTTATAATATATATGTAGTTCTTTATTCTGATTTTAAAAAATATATTATGAGCAGTTTGTCATTTTCTTAAAGAACTAGATATTTAATGATCGTCTGCTATTATTTTTACCATTTTCAACCATTAAATAATTGTTTCAGTTTAACTGTTCTGTTTTGCTATTATAATTAACTGGAATATACAACTGTTGTAACAACATCATTAAATGCCTGGGAAATTCAATGTTGAAACAATGACGGGCAGATGTCCGGATATGACTGCACAGGAACTTTGTCTCTGGTGGGACAACTCTGAGGCATGACTTTAACTTCAAAGTTTCCCTGAGGGATTAGCTGAAGCCTGCCTGGAGCTTTACCTACAACTACACCCTTCCTTTGCTTCCTCTCTTCCCACTCCTGCTTCTTCCGCTTGCTTACCGCTTCCCCCTGGGAGCACTTCTTTAATAAATCACTTGGAATAAAACTTTGTCTTGCACTCTGCTTATGAAGAACTTGGCCTAAGACATCTTTTCATAAATATATGATTATTCTCAAAAGATATTATCTTTGAATTACTCTTTTATGGGGTACATACTTTCTAAAGTGTTTGACAAACACTGTTAATTTGCTCTGTAGAAAAGTTGTACAGAATTAAATTCTTACCATCAGTGCATGTGTGCTTCTTCCATTGTGTCCTTTTGAATATTATTAATTATAATTTGAATAAATCTTTGTCTTGGTAAGCAAAGAATATTTCATTGTCATAATTATTTGGGGGATCTTTGGTGAGCAATTTCTGCAAAGAATTTAGTCATGCTCTTTTGTAACTGCATATGGCTATAGTACCATGCTTTGACATCCTCAAAACAGAAAGCTCTGGGTTGGCTTCCTTTCCCACAATAGTTTCACTTTCTCTGGAGGTAGAGCCCTCTCTTTGTTTGGGGAAGATCCTGATCCCTACCATCCATTATGGAACTTGGAGTAGATACTTGATTGACTAGGGCCCATTAGAATCTCTTTCTTGTGAATATAAAACTGACAGTTAAAGCCAGAAAATGTAAAAAGGCAAAGAGACTAAAAAAAAATCTATGCTTATGGTGGCACCCTAAAGGAGATCTGTGAGCTCAGAGACAATAGAACAGACAACTGGGCTTAAAAATTGACTCATGCTGATATATGGAAATTTGATTATTAAACAAGTTGGTGTGGCAGAACAGGGAGTAAAGAAAGAACTATTCAATAAATGACATTTGGGAAAACCACTTATCCATATGGAAAAATGAAAATGGATCTCCTTCTCATATACCCAAAAGCCAAATCCAACTGGGACAAGAACAACGTCCATGAGAAAGGTGAAATTATAAACATTTTGGAAAAGAACTTGAGAGAAGGAACTTATAGTTGGGGTATAGAAGGACTTTTAAACAAGACACAAATGATCCTTTTCACAACACAGCTAAGTACAGACTGAGAAATTTTATTAGATTCAAATTAACAATTCCTGTCCTTCAAAAGCAACTTTTAAGAAGAGGGAAAAAGAAGCCACAGACCTAGAGAAGCTATTTGATAAACATTATAATAAAGAGATTATTAGTATCCATACTATATAAAGATACCTATAAATCAACAAGAGAAAGCAACATAACAGAAAAAAATGAGCAATACATATGCATAGATATTTTCCAGTGGGGAAATTCGCATGGCTTGCAAACGAGAACATATATTCAACCTTATTTGTAATTAGGAAAAGGCAAATTAAGCATCATAAAATAACATTTCACCCACCAGAGTGGCTCTAATTTATAAATCTGATAGTGCTAAATATTGATAAGTACATTCAGCAATGGGAACTCTTATGAGCTGCATTTTGGAGTGTATATTGGAACAGACTCTTTGGAAACACTATTTAAAATCACCTTTTAAATTTAATATTTCCATAACAAAGACCTAAAAATTCCACTTCTAGGTGTAAATACACCCTTTAGAAACTTGTATGTTATACCTGAAGACATGCATAAGATCATCCTGAGAAGAATCGTTGCAATGGCAAAAAACTGGAAGCAGTCCAAATGTTCATCAACAGTAGAATGGGGAATTATATTACAGTATACTCATGTGTTGGTATATTACAGAAAATGAAATCATAGCTACATGCATTAGCATGTAAGAATCTAAAAAATGTACTTAGTAGAAAGAGAAAACCACAGACTACCTACAATAAATGTCAGTTCAAAATCATAAAAAAGCAAACAATATATGTGTGTGTTTATATATAACACACAAAACTAAAAATAAAAGCAAAAGAATAATTAACACAAAAATTAGACTTGTAGGTGAATCCACCTGAGGAGAGGGAAGGTAATGAAATCAAGAAGGGCACACAGGGATCCTCAGAGTTAATGGTAATGGACAGTTTCATGATTAGGGTGGTTGGTCATAGTTTTTATTATTATCTCTGAAACTATACAAAACATTATGTATACTAGTATACACACATCCATATTCATAGGTTTGATAATTTTATAATAAAATGGTGGATTTGGAATGTGGCAAACAATGGTGGAAATAAACATACCCTACAAGGACATGGCCACTACTCTGAGAATGAAATACTGGTGACAGTTGTCAGGTGAGATAAACAGTTTAGAGATCTTTGTTTCATAATTAGAGAAACAAACTGAAAATTTGTAATATTGTTTTAAAAAGCCAATTCACTGAGAATATGTGAGATTACAGACATGAGATTATGGAATGAGATTACAGAATTTGTTCACCCATTCTTGAATAATGAGTGATTTTTTTTATTTATATTTTTTCTTTTTAATTTAAATTCAATTAACTAATATATCATGTATTATTTGTTTCAGGGGTACAGGTCTATGAGTCATCAGTCTAACATAATATCCAGTGCTCATTACAACACATACCCTCCCCAATGTGCATCACCCAGTTAATCCATCCGAATATGGATGTGTGTATACTAGTGTGACTTTAAAAAAACTCACATGTGTTAGTTACTTTCTAGATGAGGTGATTGGAGCATTAAATAGTAGATAAAATACTGGCTCTCTTAGACCTCTCAATCAAGATGCAATGGGGAAGACTTATAATAAAAAAATAAACTATATCTATAATATATCAAGGGCTAATAGCTATTATGAGAAAAAATAGATCCTGATGATTTTAGCTTTTGGCCACAACAAGGTAACTTGCCTTCTCAATAAAATCAGACTAACAAACAACAACAACAATAGCAAGAACTATAAAATTGAACAAAATATATAATGTAACTATTTTCAAGCATAGACCAAAAGACAACCTAGGACTCTGCTTGTTTTGAAAAGGCAAACACACAATGTGAGGCCAGTGATTGACCAAGATTTCTCTGGATTTTCATCTATGGCACTTGGCTATCGTAAAGCAGGAAGATGGATCCCAAATAGAAGATGGGGTTGGATTTCTGGGTTGAGGAAGCAGAGCAAAATTCCATGTTGCCTTAAATATTTGAAATTAGTGGAGCAGCATACTAGAGGAGAGATAGTTGAACAGAGAGAGGGAGGACCCAGACATCTGTGTGGGAGTTCCTCATATATAATCAGTCAAGGATTGAGCTGCACACATGCAGGGAAGTATTTATAAGGTCTAGCAAGAGATTGCCTGCTGAAAGACTGAGAGTTGAAAGAGGTCAGCTGATTATTCGAGGTTCTGAAGTTTTGGAAGACACTGGAGTTCCAGCTAAGTCAGAGTGGAAGCCTTGCTGGATAGCTGGAGCTGTCAATGCTAGGGACTTCACAATGTCCACATTTTCAATATTTTAAAGATATTATCACATCTATGATAAAGGATCACATTTCTAAATTCAACACCAAAAAAAAAATCTGCCACAAAAAAATCATAGGACCAAGTCTGATAGAACCAACATCATCCCATAGTAATTTGATTAACTGCCAGAACAAAAGTCAACACTCTCTAAAGGATGGAGTCATAACTCAGACTCCCTATCTTCCATTGTCTGCAGTCTAATGTATATAATGAAAACTACTAGACTTGAGAGAAAATAGGAATACCTTGCCCATAGTCAAGAAAAATTAAATCTATCAAAACTAAATCTAGAACTAGCAAACAAAGATTTTTAAAAAGCTATTATGTACATATTCAAGGACTTGAAGGAAAATGTGGTTATGCTGAATAAACAGCTGGGGAATCTCAAAAGAGAAATAAAAATCCTCTTTTATAAAAATATAAAAATTGAAAATTTAGAACTAAATGTGTAATATCTGAAAAGAAAATTTTAGATTGCACAGGAATGCATCATTGAGCTTGAGGATGAATCATTAAAAATTACCCAATGTGAAGATAAGAGAAAAAGATGATTAAAATAATAAACATATTTTTCATGATCCATAAGATATTATTGATTGGTCAAGTATTATGTAATTCAACCAGAAGGAGAGGAAATAAATAATGGAGCAGAAAAAATTTAGAGATACAATGGCCAAAATTTTCTCAAAAAGGGTGAAAGATATAAATTCAACATTCATGAGGCTCAGCAAACTTCAATTAGAGTACAGCAAAGAAAAGCCACACTTAGAAATATATTTCAATCTCCGGAAACCAAAGATGAAGAGAAAATCTTGAAAGCAGACAGAGAGAAAATGATCTTTTACTTACAAAATGATGGCAAACTTCTCACCAGAAGCGGTAAAGTTTAGAATCAATGGGATGATATCTTTAAAGTCTTAAAAAAAAGAAACACTTGTTAATTGAGATGGTATATCCATCAAAAATATTCTTCAAGGGGCACCTTGTTAAGCATGGGACTCTTGATTTCAGGCTCAGGTTCTGATCTCAGGGTTGTGGGATCAAGTTCAACATCAGACTCCAAGCTAAATATGGAGCCTGCTTAATATTCTCTGTCCCTCTCCTTGTGCACTTCCCATCCCTCCCCCGCTCACACTCACACACTTTCTCTCTCAAAAAATTCTTCATGAATAAAAAAAAAATTTCAGATAGATAAAACACAGAGAATTCATTCTAGCTAATCTGCACTACAATAAATGCTAAGGTAAGTTCTTTATACTTAAGGAAAATGAGATCAAATGGCAACTCCATTATATGAAGTAATTAAAAATATCATACATATTAAACATATGAATAAACATATAATACTTATATTTTCTTTATTTCCTCAATTTTTAAAAAAGATATATGGATGTATTTTTTAAAGATTTATTTATTCTTTTTTTTTTTTTTTAAAGATTTGTTTATTTAATTTAGAGAGAGAGACTCTTACGCAGACTCTGCACTAACTGATGTGGGGCTCGAGCTCACAACCCTGAGATCATGACCTGAGCTGAAACCAAGAGTCCAACGCTCTACCAACTGAGGCACCCGGGCATTCTGAGACATATGACAGTTGTTAAAGCAAAATTTATAAAACTGTGTTGTGGGATTTATAAAATCTATGGGTATATTTGTAATACCTATGACAGAAACATAAAGGTAGGGAGTAAATGGAACCACACTGCTGTAAAAATATCATGTTTTATATAATGTAGGATAATGTTAATTCAAAATAGATTATGAAAAATAAAGTATATTGCAAACCTTGGAACAGCTAACAAAATAAAAAAAAGAAAAAAGAAAAGAAATAAAATACAATATAAAGAGGTACAGCTAAGAAGCCAATAGAGAAATTTAAACTGAATTCCAAAAAATATTTGATTAATCCTAAAGGAGACAGGAAAAAGAAATGGAAAAAAAAATTGGACTAAAAGAAAACAAATGGCAATAGAGCCAAATTCAATCGTATCAAAGCGTTAAACAAAAATGGCCCCAAACCTCTAATTTAAAGCCACAGATTGTCACACTGGATAAAAACTGAGAACTATTTCTATGTTATCCACAAGAGAGACAGTGTTGTTTAAACTAAAACCTCAAACTGCTTTACTTATTCTGTTGTTCAGTCTCTGCTTTCAAAATATTGCCTTAAAGTATAAATAATCTCTATTTACCTTTAGCTGTATTAATGATGACATCAAACACTATGTCTCCAGCTCCATCCTGTTTTTGAACTATGACTGTCACATGATTCTGCTATATTGTCACATTAGATGACACACCTAAGGGTTGACTTAATCATTCTACTCCCAAAACATATTACCTCCCCATTTTTCTTTCTCCATTCATGGAATTATCATTTTTTGCAAATTGCCTAGGTTCAAAACTTTGATTGAAGTGAACTTAGTTAGATTCCATCATCTTTTAATCACTAAATCACACTGCATTTTTTTTTTCAAAATGTCTCTTTCTAATGCCACACCATTTAGGTCATCATTATCTCATATATTTTGTAGAGTGGCCACAAAGCATTTAAGCAGAAATGATAGATGTTACCTCTGTGTGCTTCTTCAATTTCTGCACACATTTTGGTTTTTACTCATGCTCTTCTTAACTTCTTCTATGTTAATGAATAGAAGTAATTAAAACAGCCCCTGATAGTTATTCCTAGGTATTAAATTGATTTCCATTGAATTTCAAACATAGGAACTTTGCAGTCACTGGGTGTTAGAACCATGAAAATACTATCAAAAGAGCCAAGATTCCAGGTGAGGTATGAGAGCAGCTGGGAGAAGCAGAGAAATAAGGAAAAAAAAAGCATTGAGGAGTGTAGGAATAGCAGATTTACATACCTCCAACACTCATCCCCTAAGCCCTGGCAGGGCTAGTGTGGAGGGATACACCTTCCTCATGGAAGGAGAGTGAAGTGAGTGCCAAGTTCACTGCTAACCCAAGAGGTGGCGGCCCCAGGGTGGCTCCCTGGATTCTCCCAGGAACCCATGCCCCAGCTTACTCAGTGCCTGTCAGTGCTAGTGGCACCAGGCCCCTGCTGCAACCCAGGTGGTTTCTGTAGCACTAGGCTTCCAGAGGGCTTCTAGGAACCCATCCCTCTCCCTCCCTTCCACCTCAGCTTGCCCTGGCACCTGCTGGTTCCAGCACACCTGAGTGGATCCCATGGCCCTCAGGCACCCAATCAGCCCCCACAAACCCAGGCTCCTGGGTAGGTCCAGCAAAGAAAACTGAGGTGAAACATAATGAACTATGTAATTAAATATTATTATTATTTAAAATTGACTTTCATAATTTTAATAATAAATTTAAATTAGTTTTAATAATAATAAATTAATAATATGTTGCATTTTCAAGTCTTTTTGAAAACTTGTGAAATTCTTAATCATGATTTCTTAATCTTTAGCGGTATCTTTGGCCCAATTTATTCTGGTTTCTTCTCTTTTTTCCTGAGATCAGGGTATGCTTTATCTATTTACTTATTTGAACACATTCATACTGGTACATGAAAGGAATTCTCAGCCACATGGTTTGCAACTGCAGTTTCTAGACTTTAAAAAAGAATCTTCATCCACTATATATCCTGGGCTTTACTGTAGAGAATTTAAGGAAGTTCTGTCTTTCTACAAAACTCTTTACAACAGCTTGCAGCCTTTTTTTCCCCTCTGTCTTCTCCCCTACTCCTCCTCCTTTTCCTTCTTTCTCTTTGTAATTCCAGTAATGCACTTTACTTTCAAAGGACCATTTCTGCCTGCCCTTTTTCTGACTCCAAATTGAAAAAATTTGCCCTAACTGCTGCCAAAATCATCGGGCTTAACCATACAGTACAGCAAACATACCACTTGGATTAAAACTCAGATTTGCATCTTGACTTGTGTAAACCACATGTACCATGTGAAGACAGTAAAAAAGGAAAGGGGACAAGTACCTTCTACTTCTGTGATTCAATAGTGCTTTTACTATCAGGGATTTTGGAAACTTGTCTATGGGAATGTGTGGTCTTTATTTTCTTGAATAATTTTGTTGATATAGCAGAGTTATGTCTGACAATAATCCAGCCTGTTAAAGCTTTGGTAAGGGGAACTAAGGAGAGGACTGTGTACTTGCTGGCTCTAGTGTTTCATCCGCTGAGCAGCCCACCCCTGGGGAGGCTTCTAGAACAATGAGAGCCTGAATGAGGAGAACTCTGGATGCAGAGCCAGGGTCTGATTTGTTTTTCAGTTTTCAACTAAAGGTAGGGCATGGTCCATGTAAAGAGAGTCCTTATGGGTCTGTCTCTTAAATAAATACGTCTGAAAATAGCTTTTCCTTTTCCATAGGAATGCCAGGTCACCAGTACACATTTATGCCTTCCCCCAGACATACCAGCATTCTTTCTTTCCATTCCCTTTCAACTAGATTTCAATCCCAAGTGACAATTTCTCCCATGCAAAATCAACAGCGCTGTAACTAGAGCTAGAACTACAGATTAACATGAAAGGAGAGGGCTTGAGGAGAAAATGAGAGGAAGTAGTAAGATTAAAAGTCAACCCTTTGCAACAAAGGAAAGAGCCTAGAGCCAAGTACCTAAACTCTGCTCCCTCCACGTCTGCATCACACCACTAAGCTGGTTCCTGCATCCTGGCTGCCAAGGGCTTTATGGCCCAGCAGCTCTTCCTGAAGAGAAATCTGTGCATTTAGGAATGAGTCTTTGAATTATAATATATGCTTTTTTTGAGTTACGTTATTACATTTATGTAACAGGGAACTGAGTGCCATTAATTCACTCCCGGATAGAAAAGTTATTAATACAGAATGTGATTGTGGTCTTTTATTTATGACCACTTTTCTTTTAACTCTGCATTAGAATTAACTCAGCACTGCATTTCAGGTATTGATTTGGAATCTTAAAGTTTAATTTATTACCTTAATCGGATTCTAGGGTATTTAGACAGCATTTGCCTTTCCCCTGTGGAATGTTACTCTATGGCTGTCCTCTGGCATCTCTCTTCTTTTTCTTTTCTTGCCTTTCTTTGGGTGTTTAACAGCTCCCTCAGGGCATTGCCAATTATTTATGACATACTTCTCCTTGTAAGATCTAGTTGGAAAACCTGTTCCTATGGCAACTACTGTTTTCAAACAGGATGGTTCCAACTTCAAAACAATATCATCAAATATGCAACAGCACATATATCTTTTAATGGCAAGTGCATTCTAATGATTTGTACAACCAAATCTGAAAATCTGAATACTTGGGAAAGAAAAAGATGAAATGGTTGGAAAGCCCATCTGACTGAGTGGGCAATAAGGTGAGATTGCCTGTAGAAAACTTCTGGGGATTAGTTTGACTTGGCATTATTTAGGGAAGTCTGGTGAGAGGAGCACAGGCTTTGAAATTATGTTGAGCAGAGAGTTGTGACCTTCATGAACTAAAATTACCAGAGATGGACTATATCTGGGTTTTGACATTTCTCTCTTTTTAGTACATTTAAAAAATTTTAAGCCCCTACTGAAATCTGTTCAATCAAAGCACTGTCACTGACAACATAGCACCCAAATTTTAAAACTAGAGTATTTATTAGCTTATTACTCAGTCATAGTTTGTTTTCTTTGTCCCACCGTTTATTCATTTCAGTGCCAAGGAAATGAAGGGCAATGTTACCACTGAGTGATACTCCCTACAGAGAGCTTTGTTAATCAGGTTACTAAGACAAGATCACTCTATATCCTTGACTATTATTTTTTCTTTTGTTGAGAGACAGTCATTTTCTCTCACTGCATTCAAATCCAAATTTTGCTAGTTACCATGGTAATATTTTTGAAGTCAATATCATTCTAATGTTTCATCATGACCTATTATGATACAGCTTGGGTTTGTTGTAGACCCCATTCGTCCATCAATCATATTTGAAAATTCTGAGGAAGGGAGGTACAGAGGGAGGAATTGAGGGAGGGAGGAATAAGAGAGAGAGAGAGAGAAAGAGAGAGAGAGAAAGTGAGAGAGAGAGAGAGAGGGAGATAGAGAATCCTAGAGAATTATTGTATAAGAATGTAAAAATGAGCCTATATAGCTTAAGAGAAACATGTTGTGTTGAGGAGGACAAATTATTCTTCTAATCCTTATTCGGCTGTAATACAATATAAATCTAGGCACAAATTAATTAAGTCCATTGTAAGAATATGCTTGTTCCTTGATTTTAAGCCACGAGACTACCCAAGATGTATATAAATAGTTAGGAAAGTCAGAATGTTCAAATTAAAGCTGCAATGTTACAGTCCCTGCTGAGGAGTTCACTTTTAGAGACTTTGGATCTGATTCATGATTGGAAGCTTCTCCTTTAATGTACATCATTTCTGAGTGAGGTCTACCAGCATGTAGGCCCCTGGGAGACAGATGGTACAAACTGGAAAGCAATACCACAAGAAGATTTTAATCCCTAGTCAAAAATCAATGTCTAGGTCTAGAATAGAAGGAGCCTGATTATGGATGATCAGAATAAGTTTCATCTTACCCTGATCCTATAATTCTTACAATCAATTACCTCTTTGGATTTCACACAGTTCCTCACTTCCCTGAAGACTAAGGCACATCATTTGTAATCATTTGTAAAACTAAGGAAATCAAATAATTATAATATTTTGTAGCTGAAATACACATCAACCATGTAGTACCATGTATTTTCAACGAGGGCAAGACTGGTTCTTAGAGGAGAAGAAAAAAACCTTATTCTTTTTATGTATAAAACACATACACACACACACACACACACACTACATATATACACACACACACAGATATATATATATATATGTATATGATAAACTGATATATAGTATATATGTGGCAAAATCTTATGAGCAACTAAATATTTTAAAAAATGTCTACAAAAGACTCCTTAGGGGAATAATAATGAAGAAAATAGTTGAGAAGCACTAATCTAGAGCAAGTTCCAGTTCCAGGTTAACTGACCTGACCAATTTCCACAGATACTGCAAATATGGCTCTTGGTTTGAAATCTCAACTTCCTCACAAAATTTCTATATTTATTCAGCAAGCATTTATTGTGTGTCCATCATGTGTTACAAACTGTTAAGACTGGAGACACAAGGGATGCCTGGGTGGCCCAGTGGGTTAAAGCTTCTGCCTTTGGCTCAGGTCATGATCCCAGGGTCCTGGAATCAAGCCCCGCATCGGGCTCTCTGCTCAGCAGGGAGCCTGCTTCCACCTCTCTCTCTGTCTGCCTCTCTGCCTACTTGTGATCTCTGTCTGTCAAATAAATAAATTAAATCTTAAAAAAAAAAGACTGGAGACACAAAAACAAAAATGTCACAGCTCCTAACATCAAGAAGACAATGAAGACTATCTGTTAATTATAGAGCAATGTGGTAAGGACAGCAGTCAAAACAAACATCATATAGATCCCCTGCCCTATGGAAGAACTAATTAATTTTACATGTTGATTTAACTTAATATGTCCTCATTTCTATGAGTTTAACCTTGGTTTCTCAAGTGAAATTGTTGCTTGGAACACACATTATGTACTTTGTTAGGACATCATAGAGAGAACACTAGACTTCAAACAGATCATATGGACTTGAATCCCTGGCTTTTGTCTTTGGTAGTCATCCAGATAACTTTTGGTTGGCTGTGGACATGCTCATGTATCTGAACTTTGGTTTTCTCATCTATTGATGTCACTGGATTTCTTTGAGAATTAAATCCCATAAGAAATATCTATTAAAACCTAAGAAGACACTTGGGTGTTTCTCTGGCATAAATCAAATGTTTTGTCATAAAATTTAGGGCCTGTCTCTCTGTAAGTAGGAGACTAATTGCTCTGTTTCATCAGCTATATTTGTCACCTTCTTGTGCTCTACTGCCCGAGGCCTACTCCTTGGAGATACATTTTTTAACTCATGGCGTCCATGCGTGGGACTTTAACATCAACATTGTTAATTGGAATAATGAAAAAAGCCTTGCATATTAATACTGACTTCTAGTTAGATCCACTGGCAGGAATGTAGCTTGCTCCTGATGAGTACAATCAAGTCAATGAAAGCTGGAAGAACCAGGGGCTCACACGTGAGTGATGTATTTAGTAAGTGGCTCTCTGAAAGTGAATGGGGACTCTGGATTTTGCTGAAGGTTTACTGTGTATAAATACATGACCATATAAATAAGAACAAGCAGAAGCTATTTATTTAGAGTTTGCTATAGCAAGGGAGTCTTTGTATTTGGCAGAAACTCAAAGACAGGCTGGGTAACGGGGAAGCAGTTTAGTAAAAATAAAGTGGGGGAGGGATGGGGAAAACTTTAGGTATTCTCTGACTGGAGGTTATCAGCATGCAAGGTGGGCTAACTAGAAGCACAGAATCTATATGATTGGTTTAGGGATCATATCTGGCTTTCTTTGATTCTGATTTGAGTGGAGGACAAAAAATAGTAAGTTGGCAGTCATTGATCAAGTCCTGACCTTTTTGGGCTAACAAATATTGCAGAAGTTGTGGTTTGGCTTCCTGGACTGGTTTCTGCAGAGAAACCAGATTTCTATTGTCCTGATGTGGGTCACATTTATATTGCCATGTATGGTCTGGTCATTGTTCATTTGTATATGCAATCTCTTAGTTGGTATGCACATTGACCTGTTATATGAAAAAAATATATGAATTAAACCTCCTTGGGATGCTTTTAAGAAATAGGTTGGCCAGGCTAAATAAAAGAAAGGCCCAGCCTGAGTGCTTCAGTAAATCTCAGAATAACCATGACACAAATTTCCTGAACTATCTGGAACTTGTACAACTTCCTCACATCTATTTCCCCCAAGATGATTAGAACTAAAAGTTTAAAATAAAATAAAAAAATAAAACTCAGGTACTAATTTCCTACAACATCCAGTGAAAGAATGGTTGGGAGGGTTGTGTCATTATTTACAGCAGTTTTGAGATGCAGGAAAGTAGATGGAAGGAACTCTTGGGTTAGATTTAAAAGCTGGGTAAACCAAAAGGGTACAAAAGAGAACCCTTTTACACTCTTGAAAGCTGGAAGTGGTGCAGCCACTTTGGCAAACAGTATGGAAGTTCCTCAAAAATTAAAAATGGAATTACCGTATGATCCAACAGTTCCACTTCTAGGTGTATGTTCAAAGGAAATAAAATCACTATCATGAAGAGATATCTGCACTTCCATGTTCATTGCTGCATTATTCAAAACAGCCAAGACACAGAAATAACCCATGTCCATCAGCAAATGAATGGATAAAGGACACATGTTATATACATATACCATGGAATATTATTCAGCCACAAATATATGGAAATCTTACCATCTGCAACAACATGGATGGAACTTGATGGCATTATGCTAAAGATAGTAAGTTAGACAGAGAAGTACTATATGATCTCACTTACATGTGGAATCTAAAAACACTGAATTCACAGAAACAGAACAGAATGGTGGTTGCCAGGGAAAGGGGCAGGTACAGGGGAAATGGGTAAAGGTGATCAAAGAGTTCAACCTTCCAGTTATTAAAAAATAGAATAAAATAATAAAAGCTGATTGAATCCTTGGAACCAGAGTCCAGAAATTAGGGAAGAAGGAAAAAAAATAGCATTGATGACTATAAGCATAAGATGACTATAAGTTGATGACAAGTCAAATACTGTGTCAGAAACCAACAAATATCTCATTAACTCTTCACAAACAAACTACAAGGTGAAAAGTATCCCCATTTACAGATGGAGAAAATGAGACGTAGAGACAATAAATGTTTTACCAGATTACCGAAATCATAAATGTAGGATCTAGTATTATCACCATCTACATCAATATGATATTATTATTCCAGGAGACTTTTGCCAGCAATATAGAAGTTGCAAATAATTTTATTATTCATTCCAGAAATTTCCTGAAAGACTCATTAAATCTTCAATAGAAAGTATCAGTGGACTATTTACTTCCGAACATTTTTTCAATCCCTCACCTCAAAATCTTCACCTTGCTGATTCTACCAACCCTGAACTATCTATCACACCAACACCTTTACTTAATCCTAGTCAAGCCTCTCTGCTGAATCTAGACTTCAAAATCTCAGTAAATCAGCCCTTGTTCTTCTCCCTTCAAGATTTAGTAGCATTAGAGGTCTCCTACTGTGGTAAGCGAGAAATTCTACTGCAACTTATCTTGTTAATTTCTTCATTTAATACTTATTTAGCATATCTGTGAGGCTAAATTGTGTATGTCCTCTCCTCTTCATACTTAACTGATACATCCTTTATTGAAACATTTTCTTTGTTCTAAGTCCACTGTCTCTGTCACTTGGATCTGCTGAGATGTGCCTACACTGTCATATGGACAGGGAGAAAGGCATATATACATGCATGGGATCAAAACTCTTCAACTGCACCTCAGTTTAACTTCAAATACAAAGGTCCCATGACATTGTTCTCTCCTTTTCCTGGTTGATGTGGGTGAAGTTTTAAACAGATGTAGACTATGGCCTTTTTCTGGTGATAATTCATGTGAAAAGATTATTACCAACTATAATATAATCTTTTATTTTATGTCTGTGATAGAACAAAATGCTGCGACGTAGTGACATCCAAATTGTAAAGTAGTACTAACATAACTCTATTGTGATTATTCCTTCCGGGGACAAAGTAAATGTTTAGACCTCAGTAAGCAGAGGAGAGAGAAGGGAGTATTGAGTCTTGATGATTAAATAACAGTTGAAGGTAAAAGGACCTTTCTATATAGTCCATTCAGATTCAGTAAGGTGGAGTAGGAACAAAAAGCAACTCAGAAAGAAAACAGTGCCAAAATTTTTTTTTTAAACCAGTGCCATAATTTTTGTCCCAACCTTTAATGTTTTACAAAATAAGCGAAACAATCCCAGTTCTGTTGTCTCAACCCCTTATTTTCAGTAATAAAGAATAAGAAACAGAGTAGAAGAAGTGTGGAAGTCAGAAACTTAACAAATGTGGATGAAAATCATGAAACTTACCAAGTGGTGAATGGTTTTAAAAGGCTAAAGGTGGTTTTTAAGGAAATTAATGTGTAAACCAAAGTAAAAGTTTCAGTATTTCAATAATATCTATAGTGCTACAGGCTGCATATATTTGTAAAATCATATAAATTAGACGCTTAACCTTCAGGCAACAGTGGGTTACTCTTTACAAGGAAACCAGAATATCTGCCTCTCTAGAGGCAGCCCTAAAGAGCCATGGTGAATTAGAACGACTGAATCTGAGTTATTACCAATTCCACAGTGTGCAAATAGATGTGGGTATTGGAAGTGGTTTGTTTATGCTAAGAAATTAAGGACATAAAATTATATTTTGAATGGAAGGAAATCAGTGGTAAATATCAGGTAATGAGATTCTAATACCACAACATTTCAAGGTTGTTTTGAAATCCATTGTGGGCAATGCATAATCCGAACAGGAAGACAAGAAATTAGGTGTGATGAGGCAGGACATTTCCCTTCACAGCATGCATTCGAGATGGGGAAGCAGTTTTCTCCAATATGCAGTTGGAGAGTACTTGTTTCCTTGGAGTGATGGAACAGGAAACTGAATAGTAAATGACAATCTAAATGTCCGATGGAATTGCACAGCTTTGAGTTCCCTAGTATTTTAATCCTCAGAAATTGCAGGATTCTGAACTCAGAGTATGCTACAGCATCAAATTCTCATCTATTCAATTTCTACTTTCAGCATGAAATTATGCAGTTTGTTTGGAAAATTAAAGCATTTTTCCTTGGCATTTTCAACCTGATGTTCACATACAATATTGACTATCTTGGGTCTTAGGAAAACATAATTATTTTTATACTGTTGTAATTTTTATTGGAATTAATAGGCAACTTTTACAGCTCTACATCCTCCCTCATTATTTCAGCCCCTTCCTTTTCAAAATCAGAATTTTATGAAAAACTAGTAGGCTAAAATATACCAGTTAATAATCAAGGAGGAATGATTTTGACAAACTGATTTCATGACTTCATTGGCACTTTAATAAGTAAAATAACTGAAAATCATGTGCCTTATTAATATTAAAAATATTCCAGTCAGATGTATGATTTCTTCATGGCAGAACTATAAACATTAAATTGTTATATGTATTTTTTACATTATTCTTGTTTCAAAAAATGACAATTATATCATTCAGCAGCCTAATAAATCTTCCAAATTAAATTTTACAGACCCAGTTTAGTTATTCCATGAAAATTTTCATTTACTGTGAGGCTATACAAAAGGAAGAATATACTTTCAAATTTGATCCATATTTGTAAAAGTTTCTGTGAAAATAAAATAAAACAAAACAAGGAAACAAGGAAACCTTCCGGAATGTATAATTACAGAATTTTCAGTCTTGTTCTTCTCTAAAAAAAAATACAACATGATGTCCCTCTCCATTCTTAGAGTTTTTGCAGTATTTTTATGGTTTATGGTTGATTTGGGCGAATAAACAGAGGTGGTGATTACAAATCCAATGTCACATCCCATAATTTCCTTCAGCAAAGTAATAGAGGAAGCAAGCTGGAGAAACTGCTTTACGCCCAAGAGAATTTCTAGAGTATTCAATATCTCTGTTCCCAGAGGAAATGGAAGAGGAAGTTAACAGGAGAGAAGGCAACAATTCAATTCAATTCAGCAAGTCTACAGATAATGGTTGAGCTCTAATTCAATTGAAAGTATTGTGCGAAGTATAAACAGTTAAGTCTGATCAGTGCTCTCAAGGAACCTCTCCTCCTTTTTTTGTCCTTTTAAGACCCTCTCCTCCTCCTTATTTAGTAGCCATTCCCTTTGGAGCTGACCCCACGCTCAGTTTCATGTATGGTCCCAATCTGGACTAACCAAGGAATTAGCAAACGTTTCCTGTAAAGGGCCAGAGTGTAAATATTTTCGGTTTTGTGGAACCATAGAGAGCCTGTCACACTACTCACTTCTGGCCTTGTAGTAGCCACAATGAGAAAGTAAACAAATGAGTGTGTCTGTATTCCTATAAAACTTTATTTACAAAAATGGGCTGTGGACCAATTTTCCTCTCTGCTTCAGTTTGTGGCAGTGCTGACCCTTGGTCTAAGCCAAACTCCAGTGGTACAGCGACTGATTCAGGCATCAACTAATCAATGCATGACATTTCCTTAGGTAGAAGGATTCTTGGGAAATGGAGTTAGGCAGCTGAAAAAAGATTTCTTTATTCAGTTATTATGGAATATCATTTTTTCTATCTGCCATATGTGAAGGAGGAAGTTATGGCTGCTGTCAGCAGCCAACTTACTACCATGAAAGAAGCCAGTTCTGATGATGAGGCCAACCCATGAAGAGAGCAGACTGAAAAAATTTAAGAGTCACACATAATTTGGAACTCAAGTTCTTTAACCATGCGGGAAGCTTCTTCTACTTCTTGACTTCTCAGTTAAATATTTTGTTGCTTCAGTCAGTTTGAGTGAGTTTTATGTTACTTGTAACTAAAAGATTCCAGCTAACAAAGACCCACATATATATGAAGTAAAATAGCATGAGTGCTGCAGGAGAATTACAGCACAAAAAGCTCAGAGAAGAGAGATTCATACTTAGTTCTGAAAAGTTTTTTTAAGTGATGACATTTGAGGCAAATCTTCTAGGTTATATTTTCAGAGCAGAGATGGAAGAAAAGGACCAGGATGAGAAAATGTTCACAAGTGACAAAGAGTCAGCTGAATTTCTGGATAGTCAAATATTACAGTATGGTAGAGGCATGGGGTTTCCAAGGAAGAAGAGTGGGTGACTATTCTGGAGTCAGTTTGGGGAATCCAAGCAATATCTCAGAATGGACAACTTGAAGATGAGTAGAAGGCCTGGCAATGAATTGAAATCTCCAATAAGAACCAGAAAACGTCTGAGGTACTGCTATGTAGTGGTATACTGGCAATTAATCAGGAAAATAAGGTAGGTTTAGAGATGTGCCAGCCACAGGGTACCAACAGATGCAGGGCACAAGTAAATCCCCAGGGAACCAAGGAAAGGTAAACTAGCCATCAAATTTTATCTCTTATAGTCTCTTTGAGGGAAAATACAGATGTTATTAGTAGGAATATTAGTAGAGTACTTAGGGATGGTGTAGGTGACACTTCCATCAGTAACCTTAAATGACAATAGATTATCACTAAAATTGCTTTGAGTAGGGTGGATTAATTAACTGAAGGGTTTTTGTTTTGCAAAATGCTATATGCAAATTTGGGTCCAGAGCTAATTTGTTCATATAATGTTAGAAAGCCAGATTACTAACACCAGCTCTTCTCAGTCCTGTCCTTCCCAAAAGGAGACTGGCTTTTCTTCTAAACAATGGCCAGCTAATATTTAAAGTGAATATCCATTTTAAGAAGCCCCAAATTATCAGCCAGTTTTATGTGCCCAACAAGTCTACCCAACCTTGTCACGAGGTGCTTACTGAAGGGATCCTGGCTTCCAGGAGAAAAACCCTCTAGTATCAAGACCCATTGAAGAAACCCAGACCAAAAGAAGCTTATCCTGACAATTCTTTCAGATCCTGGTAGTTGTGAACTCACTCTGTACAGACTTGCCATATTAGTGATGGGAATGCAAAGGTGAACAAGATGCAGTCCCTGCTGTCAGGAGTTGGGGTACTTCTGTTGGCTGACTCCCACCCACCTCCCTTACACACTTTACTATTCCACTTTTCTCGGCCTTCTGCAATCTATCACTATAAATTGGTATCTGACTGTGATCTCAAAAAATGCAGTAAGACAAAACCCGAGATTAATTCTCCATTTCAACTGCCTTGATTAGTTACTAATTAAATATTTTGTTAGAAAACCACCGTAGATAGGCAACTAGATTATATTAATTATCTGTTCCTTGGATGTTCTAGAACACTAGTCCTTACCCTTGGCTTCATATTACAATTACCTGAAGGGCTTTAATAATACCGAGGCCAACCTCCACCCTCACAGATCCTGATTTAATTAGCTTGGGGTGAACTTGAGCATGGGTATTTTTTAAAAACTTCCCCAGGGGATTCTAAACCACAGCAGAGGTGCAGAGGGACTATTCTGGACTCCTATTCCATATTGTCAAGAAGCCTCTTAGAGCCAGCTGCTTTTCTTTAGTGTCACCCTGAGAAGGTAGTTGTTATTATGTCCCAGAATTTAGCTAGTTCTCATGACTCATGACTCTGCCCATGACCTTCTGATTTCTGTACTGGATTTACTGAATGAAGAGTTGCTGGGTGAGCTGGTGTGACATCTAAGGTGAAGTAGAAAGACTGAAGGGTTGCCCTGTACTGCTCTCTACCTGCATTATTACTTAGAGTGTCTTGCAGGGCCAGAGGCCATGGGGGAAGGAGAGTGAGCTAATACCTTATGTGTGAACAGAAATGAAAACTGCTGAAAACAGGCCATTCATGGACCATGGGGAAGGTGGAGGGGTATCAAATAAGAACTTTTGTCGAAAGTTGCACTAAGCTTTAAATTTTATGACAACAACATCCTTTAAATTAACAAGAGCCATATATTTTGAAAGGTATGACTACTTCCCATGTTTTACTTTTTTTTTCAATAGTCACTGAAAAAAT
This sequence comes from Mellivora capensis, assembly GCA_004024625.1. Taxonomy (NCBI): domain Eukaryota; kingdom Metazoa; phylum Chordata; class Mammalia; order Carnivora; family Mustelidae; genus Mellivora; species Mellivora capensis. The sequence continues at coordinate 39,485 of PISX010010284.1, forward strand.
TCAACCTGCTGTTAATATTTCCTTAAGTTCATCTTGCAAAGAAAAACGTTCTTGTTGGCAGAAAGTCTCTGCTCTTTGTTGATTGGCTTCCTGGTTCCTCTTGTCTCAGTTTTTGTTCTTCAACTACCACCCCCATCCCTCTTTGCTCCCCAGGGTTAAACTCTAGGCTTAATTGGAGGCTTCTCCTCATTTCCCTGGGTTAGATTCAAAAGCTGACTGAGCCAAGAGGGTTCAAAAATACTGACTTCCTTCTATGCAGTATTTCCCATTCACCTGGTACACACAAATTGTCATTACATTAATATTCTCAGTAGGTGACTACAAAAAGAAAATCAAGGTGGTCATTTTATAATCATCTGTGACGCCTTATGAATTAAACTACATGCATCTGGCCCAACATCTTGCATTGGTTGGCATTGTTTTTCTTTCACTCCCAGCTCTCCAGATTGAATGCAGTCATTTAAGGTGCTTTGTGTTTTAACAGAGCCCTCTCAGAACACTTTTATAAAGACCATAGGATGTAACATTTTGGCACAAATCTGAACCAAGGACTTAACAACTTCCATATCTGAGCTCTTTGTGCGGTCTGGTCAAGTGATGTGTATAGTAAATTGTTATTTCTTGTAGTGAATGCACTTAATATATATTTTTGTTATTTATGCTTATTTGAAAAATCTGTCTTTGTTTTGGAGATATGCACCTTTCATATAATAAAAATTTTCTTTATAGATTTTTTTGGTTTGTTTTCTTATTTTACAAGAATACTCTTTTCTCTCACCCTAGCCCTGTACTGTGACCCTTAATCATCCTAAAAGAAGGGATAGTTCTTACTGACTTTTCCCAGGAGTTAAGAACAACAGTGTTTGCTGAGAAAGCCATCAAGGGACAACATTACTCTTAGGCACATGTCTCTAGGGTCTGGGCATGGCATCACCCTTGTTCAAGCATATAAACTAAGAAAATAAGCATACTTTTGGCAGGCAGCAGAGTACCCAGGGGCTGGAAGTCTTGGTGCAGTAAAGTCTTTATGTTAGGTTATCTACATGAAAGAGAACATTCCTTTCCATGTCAGGAATGTCAATCAGAATCACAGAATCACTGTAGCCTTCAAGAGCCAAATTTTAGGGGCATGATTTCTGGTGATTGAGGTAAGAATTTGTTCACGTTCTTCCTTTTGTCCTTTTGCCTTCCCCACACCCAACCAACCAGGTTACATTCTGTTTACCTCTTGATGGTTTAACTTAATCAATGTCTGCCTCTGTTTCACATAACAGAACAGCACTGGACCTGGAGTCTGGGACCCTGGGCTCTAGCTCTGCTCTTCCACTGACTTGCACTGTGAACTTGGGCCAAAGAGTTTCCTGCTAAATCTCAATTTCATCTTTTATGGGTCAAGTGTTTCTTATGTCCCTATGGTCTCTTCTGCTTTCATGAATCCAGTGTTTTTGTGCCAGGTCTTTACGAGTATGATCTTTCACAGTGGGTGTGTGTGGCTGTAGCAGCATCAGAGACAGAGAAAGTTGAAAACATTGTGGGTTGATATTTGAACCTTGCCAGGAAATGTTTATTGTTTTACATTCTAATTACTTACACTTAAACTCTAAACAGAAGAACATATCTTGTAAGTATAGACAATAGTTTTGATTATAACAAGTTGCTTTGTTATGATAAATAATCATTTATTAATAACCTGTCTTATGACTTGCACAATGATTCAATGCTTTTTGAGAGTACTCCGCCACATTGGACTTCACTGGGAGTAAGAACTGTGATAAGGAATTCTGTTTGCTGATTGCAATAAGGGCCAGAGGTAAAGTGGAAACTTGTTCTAAATCTGGCAATACCTGTCCATTCCTTGGGCTACTGCTGGCCTCCCAAACTTTGAATTTTTAACTTTATAAGGAGCATGCCAGATTTAACATACTGCACTGTTAAATTCTCAAATGGTATTTTTAACTAAAAGCAAAAGAGCATAAACATCTAGCAATATAGACAAACTAAGAAAATTTCTGGGGCATGTTTCTAAAGCCAAATGTCAGATCAACTATTAACATATATGACTAACAGCACTGGCGATGCACTACAGCAGTTTGTATCTTTCAAAGGGTATGGTATATGCTATTTTATTTGTTCCTCTCATCTACCTCAGGATATGGGTAGAGAAAGCATTATTACTGAAAATATGAAACTGCTCTAAAAATATATCTTAAAAAAAGTAATAAAAGTTATTACACCAGTGAAAGAAAAGCAATATATGAGAAACTTATACAACAGTGGGGAAGGGAGAGAGAGAGAGGGAGAGAGAGAGATAAAGAGAGGGGAGAAAGAGAAAATAATCTGACTACTGAAAGGATCTCAAAGCAATGACATCCCATTACTAAGGAGCACATCTAGCTTCAAGAGTTGGTTTCTAAATTACATTCCCCACTGAAAAGACCTGCAAATCATTTAACAAATAGCTGACACAACTGACTTCTAGTCTGAGGCAGGAAAACATAAGGTGAGCCTGGAATATCTGTGGCAGAAAGCAAAGAGGGGCTCAGGAACAATAACCTCATTTGAAAATGACATGGAAGACAGCTTGAAGGGGCTCCCATTTACCATAAGTTGGACAGTTTGAGCATGAAAGACTTATGGAAATGGATTATAACATACTGATACAAATATTTATGAGGCGGTAGTGATACCTGTGAAATTGTGTATGTTGGGGGTGGGTACAAATTAAAGCACTTTTCAGGAAAAAATCAATTAGTGAATGTAAAAGAAATGGTAGAATTAAGAAATCACTACTGGCAACCCTAAATGTAGTTATTAGATTAGGCAAGGTTCCTTTGTGGATGCTAATACTTCTGGGTGAAACATGGTTAGAGAATAGAATATTCAGTCAAACCCAATGATTCACCCCCACAAATTATTTACTAATGAATTTATAGGGGAAATACAGTTTTATGAATAGATATTTGGCAGTCAACACCTTAACTAATAATCAAACAGCATTACTATTAGTGTGACGATTTGATACCTTATGCTTCTAATGTGATATAATAAAAAAGTACCAATAACACCTTTGTTATTCTTTCCAAATATGTTTAACTTGAACTCATTCCTAAAAAAGCAATCAGAAAATTCAAAATGTAATCTGTTCTTCAAAATGATGGTTTGTACTCCTCTAGAAAACCGAACATGTCTTGAAAAACAAAACAAATCAACATAAAGGTATGTGACTTCTAAATTTAAAAAGGCCGGGACGCCTGGGTGGCTCAGTTGGTTAAGCGGCTGCCTTCAGCTCAGGTCATGATCCCAGCGTCCTGGGATCGAGTCCCACATAGGGCTCCTTGCTCGGCAGGGAGCCTGCTTCTCCTCTGCCTCTGCCTGCCACTCTGTCTGCCTGTGCTCGCTCTCTCTCTCCCTCTCTCTCTGAGAAATAAATAAATTAAAAAAAAATTAAAAAAAAATTTAAAAAGGCCAAAAAGACATAATCAAACGCAATGCTTCATCATTCATTGAATCTTGTATTTTAAAGTTATAAAATATATTTTCGGAAAAAATATACTTTTGGTAATTGGGAACATTTTAATTTTTTAAAAATGTATAAGTTTATTTTAGAGAGAGAGAAAGAGAAAGAAAGAAAGAGAGATAAAGAGAGTGCACCCAAGTAGGGAAAGAGGCAGAGGAAGAGAATCTCGAGTAGGCTCCCTGCTAAGCGTGGAGCCCCATGAAGAGCTTGATCTCAAGACCTATGAGATCATGACCTGAGCTGCAACCAAGAGTCAGATGCTTAACTGAGTGAGCCACCCAGGTATCCCACTGGGAACATTTTAATATGGAGAGTAGATGGTATTGTTAATTTTCTTGGTAGGATTATGTTTTTATCCTTAAGAGATGCATGATGTAATATTTAGGGGTGAAGTGCCATGATTTCTGTAATGACATTTCAAATTGCTCAGGAAAAATGTCAAAGAGAGAGAAAGAAAGAGAGAGAGAGAGGGAGATGGCGAATATAGGTGAAGGGAATTAAAATCTTCATTGTATTAGTCTTTTAAGTTTCTGTCAGTTTGAAAAAATCAAAATATGAATTGGGGAATGAAAAAACAAATACAACCAGAGGAAGATGTAAAATATAATGAAGACATCTGATGAGATGCTTTGGCCCAAACTCTTAACTACACACCTGCTGAACTTAGCCAGTTCACAATTGCTCAGCAGGAGATGGGTGATCAGATCACCTACGGGTGACTGGAAGAGAGTTACAAGGACACAGAATAAACGTCCACTCTTTCTTGCTTACCTGCAACTGCAGTTTTGAAAGTTAGACAATCTCTCATTCATTCTAGTTAGAACTCACGCAAGGATGGCTACTCCACCTTAAAGAGGGGGACTTTCTCACTGGCCTCTTCTGGTCATGGAGTTCCAGTTTTCTTCCTCTATCCCACCTCCTCACCCATCTTTAATTTGGTCCTGTAAACCTCTGTTTCCATCCCCCCCACCCCCCTTTCTTTTTACTTCTCACTCTGGTGCCGCTTCAATGATTGCAGGAAGTTCCTTAAAAAAATCTCTAAATGTATCAGGCAGTAGAGTTCTCAAATTATTTTTTTAGCTTTTTACCTTTTAGTCCTTATATCAGACTCTATTCCACCAACACCAAATGGGTTATTTTTGGAGACCAAGTTTAAATTAATAAATTGAATTTACTGTCTTTATTTGAGAAACATCAGGAGTAAGATATAAAAGGAGAAATAGAGGTGTTCTACAAAGTACTGACATAGAAAACTCCTAATCCACTTAAACTACGGAAGATATCTTTCAGTAGAAAAAGCTTTTTAAGGAAATAAAACACAAGTCCACTCTTCTGGATGTTCTACACTGCCCCAATTTCAGTGATGGAACAAAACTCTTTCAAGGAGGAATACACACATACTTTCTTCTCAAGCAACTAGTGGAAGAAGATTCTAAAGACAGCAAGTCATTTGGATCTAAAAATCAGCTATTAGGAGAAAGGACTAAAAGGATAGAAAAAGTATTGACAAAAATTGAATCACCCATGTTGGGATTTTAAGACAATGTTATGTAGGCTGGCTAAAATACAGAAGTAACTCCTCCTCCCATACAAAATTTAAATCAATCCTATAATAAGCTTCATGATCTTATTATTTTTCATTTGAAGAAAAATATAGGAGAATCCATTTTTAACACTGGGAGAAAGAAATGGACATTGTTTTTGTTTGCTTTCTGTTGACTGTTGTATGTGGGTATTTCTTTTGTGAGCATGCTGCCTAAGGCATTGTAATTATGTAATTTATTTGACATTTCTCAGGATTTAATTTGACCAGTAATGCATTCAAAATGCATTTAATGTCAGACTGTGTTCATTTAAGAGTCTATTGAGTCCTGGCATATGCCTATAAACATGGAATTCTATATACTTAGTTCCTAGTCTTATATTTCAGAAAAAAGTTCTTAGTTTAAAATACCTGAAGTAACAAGATAGTGACACAAATGCTGTATTTTCCTGATAAATAACTATACATGGATTTTTTCATTTTAAGTATTGCATGTTATTTTAATCTAATTAAATTAAATAACCACTTTTGAAAGCAGCTGTGGTGGAGCACCTGGGTGGCTCAGTCAGTTGAGTGGCTGCCATTGGCTCAGGTCATGACCCCAAAGTCCTGGGATGGAGCTCCACACCGGGCTCCCTGCTCAGCACGAAGTCTGCTTCTCTGTCTCCCTCTGCCCCTCCACCTGCCTATGCATGTGCACTCTCTCTCTCTCTCACAACTAAATAAATAAAATCTTTTTTTTTTTAAAGATTTTTATTTATTTGACAGAGAGAGATCACAAGTAGGCAGAGAGGCAGGCAGAGAGAGTGAGAGGGAAGCAGACTCCCTGCCGAGCAGAGAGCCCGATGCGGGACTCGATCTCAGGACCCTGAGATCATGACCTGAGCCAAAGGCAGCGGCTTAAACCACTGAGCCACCCAGGCACCCTAAATAAATAAAATCTTAAAAAAAAAAAGGAAACAGCTGTGGGAAAGACAATGTGTTGATTGATATAACACATGGTTCATGTTTTATGTTGAAATGAACAAGACATAAGTTAAAACATAAAAGATATTTCAGTCTTAAAAAGGCATGAAGCAAGCATGTTCTGCCAGTCTGTGAACTGAAGTAAGACTGTCTTTGCATAATTTTAATTTCTGTAGACTCAGCATTTAGCAGTCACTTAGATACAGTCATACTTAGAAGGCAGTCAATAAATGTTTGTTGAGGCAATAAATATGCATAAATAAATACAACGAACTACCATATAGATCTATAAACAAAGCATTATTGGAAAAAAAGAAAATGTTAACAGAGGAAGGAAAGGCCATACCTGGCTGAGAATAAAAGAAAAGGCTTTATGGAAGAGGTACTACTTGAACTGAATCTTGAAAAATGAGTAAGGCTAAAATAGATAGGGATGCTAAAGTGAGGAGGGGATATGGCCCATAGCGATGAAAGTATTTCCAACTGATGACTTCCTGGGGATGTCCAAGTATCTATAAAAGTGCTTCTTAGTTTGAAAGCTGCCAGAATATATTTAATATGTCGGGGGAATAAGATTTGAGGTGTTTCCTAAGAACAGTGTGATTTTTTATTTAGAAATGAGAATGGCTGAGGAATTGGTTGAAGGTATCTCTAGAGTAGAGAGGAGATTGCTGTATGGCAGTCTGGTGTGCTGTAGGAAACAGAGTTTGTTTTTGTTTTTGTTTTTGTGTTTTTTAAAATCAGGCAGTTTGACTTCAAGTTTTGGTTCTGATTCCCCCAAACAATGCTATTTTGAGATAGTTCTTTAAACACTTTGAGCTTTATTTTCTCCTCTTTTGTAAAATGGCACAATTGTTCCTGCCTCTCCAGACTGTTGTAAAGATTAAATGAGGTAATGTTTATATGAAACATCTGACCCCTGGTGAGTGCTCAGTGTTTCTAAGTGGGCAAACTCTGAAGCAATTATGTCATAACGTTTCCCTTAAAAAGTGGAATACAAACACACTGAATTCTTTCCATGGTGCACTTCTGTCATTTTATCCTTGTATACAATATTTCTCAGAGATGTTTATAATTTATCTGTCTCTCCAAGGTTTTATTCAAGGCTCTGTACCCAGGGGAACCTAATAAGTACTTCTTAAAAATAATTTCCACCAACACTTCATTCTGAGCTTGCTTTGATTCCAAACAACTCTGAACCATATCAATACCACTGACAAGTTTCATCTGTATCTTTAATTACCGATTTGAATTGATAATGTGTCAACCCTGAAAACATTATCTCCAACAGTCTTATTAAATAAGCAAATGCCAATCATGTGGTCTGCTGTTTAAAAAACAAAGTACAAAATCTTCTCCCTTAAATAGGCTTTTATTGTTTCACTGGTTTTGCCAGTTGCAGCTGTAGTGTGCTGTTTGGGTTATAAGGATACATTCCCCAAATCAGGAGGAGGAAACAGGTATTTGCAGTACAGTGAGTTTCACTTAGACTTGCTACTGCCTTACTTGCTCTTGGATCACAACATTCTCCTTTTCTAATGTGTTTAATTACTTCAGTCACTTATTATTTTACTTTATTCTATTTTCCAATCACTTATTTTAAAGTTGCCTCTTTCTTTTGTGCTCTTAGGGTGTCCTTATGCAGCAGGAGTGTAGTTAAGCAGAAGCCAGTACATCGGAATGAGAGTGACATTTTTCTTCATACCGAACAAAAGGAAGCCTCTGGACTTTTAAGTCCTGAAGTGAAATTACTGGAATCTACTCATTTAATATATGCTAAGTAGCTGGTACCAAAGGCAGTGCTTCCCTCAAGGATTAGTAAGTCAAGGATATTTTGTTCCATCTACAGGACAATATGCTGCTTTTCAATTGTAAGACAGGATCCTCATCTAAAAGTTGAATAGAACACTGCTTACAAAGGAAAAACAAACATTTTTAGCTGGTTAAATCCGAGATGTTGAGTAAATTCATTACAATGCCTGTAGCTCTTTTATTTGATCTTGAATTGGAGAGGTTTTCCCATTCTCAAAGCTTTTGTTTCTCAAGGCTTTGTTGAGATATCCAAACAAATACTTAAAACTATATTTGAGACAGTAGACTTAAATATTCTGGTCCATAAGTATTAATTTCAGTTGTGTTGCTAGTTAAACTAACCTTGTATTTGTTGATATTTAGTCAAAGACTAACTATGTAAGGAATAGGAAAAAAGCATCTTCTTATAATTTAACATCACTATTTGGGCAGTTGAGGTGGAAGAATGATGAGAATGATGTATCTACAAGAAAGAACTCAAAGCTGCCATGCAAGCAGTAAGAGAAAATTAAATACAGAAAAAAAAAACAAAAACAGAAAATCAGCCCTGAAGGGATGTAGTACAATGGTAAACGTGTAACTTTCCAAGGTAAAGAGGAGAAGCTTATGCTACCGTGGTTAAGTGAATTGTTTGTCATGATTTCCTCACTTATCTATTTGCAACTTTTTTCTGTCTTGTGTCTTATTTTTTTGGAAACCATCCTAAATCCAGGAATAAAGCAGATATAAATGCATAGTTAAAATCAGTTCTTACTGCTTAACAAAGAAAAGTAATTTTACAAAATATGATTAAATTCTTTTCCCTCTTCTTTCTGTGAAAGCTTTTTCAACGTGAGCCTTTTAAAAGGCAACTTGGAGCGTATGAAATAATGTCCTCAATTGCCCTTTCCAAGAAAAGTGTCATATTTACTTTGACCTTGGATAAAATCCAAGGGCAAAATATTGAGTCATACGGTTGTAGAGTCAATTTCACTACACTCTACCATGAGAATAGAGCCTTCTAGTGAAATGACTGGATAAATGGGTAAAATCTTGCAAATCAAAGCACTTCTCTTAAAGCAGTAGTTCCAAGTTTGGTCCCTAGGTCAGCAACACTGGAATCATCTGCGAAAATGTGAGAAATGCAAAATTTCTGGTCCTGTCACAGATCTCCAGAATCATGAACTTTAGAGAATTCTGATGTATGCTTAAGTTGAGAACTACCATCTTAGACTGCCTATTCCCTGTATTAATAACCTCAGATGGGCTTCTACCTCTAGTATGCTGTTCTTAGAAATCATTTAAAAAATAATACAAGTTTATTAAATAAAGCTTGAAAATTATAAAATAGAAGATGAGAAAGAAGAAGAGGGGGATGATGTCAATATTATTTCCTCCCACCCAAATGCCAGAATTTTAACTTTTTTTGTGATTTTCCATTAAAGTTTTTTTCCCTGCTACACTTGTTTAAAAATATCTATATATTACAGTTTACATTTTAAATGTCACAACACTTTTCCACGTAATTATCTGAATGTGTAAAACTCATTTGCAAATCTTCAAAAAAATCCCATTCGTTTAACTACCTGCCTATGGTGATATGTCAGTTTCACAATTACAGATAATCCACTGATTATGTGATTATGTATGAATATATGTGTGTACAAAGCATTTCCACATTTTTAAATGTGTCCTGTGAGTGACTTCCTGGGTCAACGTAGATGATTATATTGTAAGATGTTTCTATTGGTTAGATTCTGAACATTGTCTTAACTCTCCAAGACCCAGTTGTTTCTGAGGATAGAACTTTATTTAGCTCAAGAAGCAATCCTACATCAATCTTCATACCCACTCCCTGCGCCTTCATTTTTTCTTTTTTGCTTGTTTATATTTCTACTAAAGTTTGCAGCAAATCTTCCTAAATTTTGTCCCACGCCCAATCTTAGAATCTAAATTTCTGATACTGTCTTCATCATTTCCCCATTGCAGGTCTTCAAGGAGCACATTGAAAGGAAGTTCAGTGTAAGGCTAGATCCTCAGCAGTTTAATTTTAAAGAGTTTTTCTATCTATCTATCATCTATCTATCTATCTATCTATCTATCTATCTATCTATCTATCTATCGTGAGCACAGGGAGGGGCAGGGAGAGAGAGAGAGGGGGGCCCAATGCAGCACTCAGTCCCAGGACCCTGAGATCATGACCTGAGTCGAAGTCAAACACTTAACTGACTGAGACACCCAGGTGTCCCTACCATCCTCTCTATCACTGTCTCTGCCTCCTTTTCAGGATCTTGTGTGACCCTTTCCTTTCTCTCCTGTACGTCTGTTTGCAAAAGAGATATATTTGCAATTAGGAGATGGCTTTATATTTATTCTCCTAATCTGGGTTTAATATGTTTGCTAGACCTACCTCTTCATTGGTGAGTTTGCAACTAACCCAGAAGCCCACAAAGGTCTTATTTTTCTGTTATTTTCCTAACTTCCTCATAACTTGTCTGTGTTCCTATTTTCCAACCTCCCTGTGCTCTGTCCAGGCATCACTCCATTGTTGGTTTTACATAGGGAAAAAAAAGAGATAGCCAAATATCATCATGCTCCATACCGTCGACTTTTTTTTAAAACTCGCTACCCAGGCTTATCTTCTCGAGAGGTATGACTGTAGGTTAGAAATCTGGGCCAGAGTGGGATATTCATCAGACAAAGGGGCCCTGTGCTTATTCTTTATGTAAATGGATTCAGAATGGTTGCCAAATCAATACACTTTTTAAAAGTCATCTATCCTTTACTTAAAGAGCACTTAAAGAAACTGCATCCAGTCTTTCAGTCCAGTGGGAATGTCCAATTTAATGAATTTGCTTCCACAGAAGCCTAAGAAAGTGAATATAACTTTGAAACTATTTAGTTTGCACCCAGGGAATAGTTAACATGCCTGGAGAAACTCTATCAAGATACAACTGGAATCTGGGAAATTGACTCAGTGCTAGATTAATATTGATAATAACTCATCCAGCATCCTTGTACCCTACTTCCTTATGTTTACAAAGTCTTTAATACATTACTTGCTTTCTACTGCATACCTCTAGACTAAATCCCTCAAAGAAGAGCTTCAAATATAACCATACAGGTTATTTCATTTTATCCCCTTAAAGATGGGATGAGAAAACAAAGTGAAAGAGATGGATTCCTTAATAAAATAAGAGACTGATTGGTCAAGTAATTCCTTCTCTGAAACCTACAAAAAGTAGAAATTGATTAATTATTTATAAATAATTTGTTTTACCACTTTTCTCCCAGTGAGTTCAGTTAGTTTTGGTTTTTCAGTTTACTTTTTCTAGTTCAGTTTAGTTTTTCTAAAGGGACATGTGTTTAACAAATCTTGACATTTGGGTTTAGCGCATGAATTAGCCATTCTGGCCATGGCTTTGATCTACATAGATGCTAGCTCAGCACTGAGAGGCTATGTGGAATGTGATTCACCAGGGCAGTTCCGGGCAGAGCCAATGACCTGGAAAACTCATCTTGACCTATCTGGCCACGGGTATCCTCTTATCTCACAGTGGTTATAATCACCATTATCAGTGTTTAATAATTCTTCAAGGATATATTAAAAAAAACCAAATTCTCACCTACTTCAGATTGACTGTAAGTATTAACATAAGGTTTTCCAAAAAGTAAAAATTAATTTTGCAATTTAACAAATAATTAATTTAATAAATAATTAATGCAAGCCTGTAAAGCAGCAAAAATTATTATACTTTTCCCCCAAAAGGCTGAAAAAATGTAAACAGCTGTCTTAGAGTATAAAAGCTTTTCTAGATATAATGTGTAAAATGTAGGCTCTTTAATGTACATTTATTAAGAGACAATGAGCAAAGGGGTTAGAGTGTGGCATTTTGAGTCAGATACACTTGGGTTCGGATGCTAAGCCTTATTTTCCTCATCTGTAAGATGGGGTTACAAATAGGACCACCTGTGTAAAAGCACTCCAAGGATCAAATGAGAGTGCGTGAGGCATGTAACAGCGCCTTACTCTATTCAGACACAACAGAGCTAGCATCAGCATCATTGTAAATGCACTGGTTTACAATCTATGGTGTTCTACCTTTCTGACTGAAGCACTCAACAGTTTGCTACACATTCTATCTATAAACTCTACTTCTCATGAATTTTTGCAGCAGGAAAGAATGTCTTTTTTAAAAATGAATTACAGCACACATTGTTTTTTGTGGGGAATATGGGTCTGGGAGTACAGACTTTTAACTAAGCCTCTACCATATCACAGGGTTACAGCACACTCACTATTCACAACAGTTCCTCGTGTCTGACCAAAGACTGAATATCAATGAAACCTTGTACTCTTCTTACTGTATTTGTGATGAATGCTATGAATATCAAAGACATTTTTATAACGTTTACTTTATTCATTCAAACCAATAAAGAGTTATTAGATTTTTTCTTTTTTTAAAATATTTTTATTTATTTGACAGAGGGAGACTCAGCAAGAGAGGGAACACAAGCAGGGGGAGTAAGAGAGGGAGAAGCAGGCTCCCCACTGAGCAAGGAGCCCAATGCGGGGGCTCGATCCTAGGACCCTGGGATCATGACCTGAGCCAAAGGCAGACACTTAATGACTGAGCTACCCAGGCGCCCCCAGTTATTGGATTTTTCTTAGGGGTTAAGCACCTGCCTTGCATTGGGGGGACTACAAAGGCAATGGGAACAGAATCCTGGCCCTCGTTATCCACATTCATCACCATCAGCATTTTTATGATTTTTCTTTTTTCAACTATAATTATTATTTTCCAAGTCTTGAAATTTGTCTTAATTGTTAGAGAAATATCCCTTTATGCTACTCACAGATCTCTTCTTTGAATGAGTCACAGTGATAATGGATATGCAAAAGATAAAGCCTCCCCTATGATTACACAAAGTCCTTCCATTGCTGAGTAGAAAAGAAACACGCATAAATGGGAAAACAGCTGTTACCATGTAGTCAGCAAATTGTATAGTTATCTCATCTTGCTAAGGCAGCTCAGCTTTGATAATACACTTTTTTGATAGTCATTACTAATAAGGGTAGCTCTTAGGTGCTAATGTTGTTAATTCTTTAGAAAAAAGGTAAATGAGCCTAAAAGATATTCAGGATATCAAAGATGGCAATGGTAATTTCAACCATAACTCTCTATTGCTTAAGCTTTTATACTATAATAAATGTGGCAAATGGCATTCTGGTATGGATTGGAATAATTCTTTCTCACTTCTTTGACCCTGAAGCAGTCATTCTAACTTGGACTGGAAATCTGTACCATCAACACATTCTGTTACTGAACTCACATACTGTCTTTAGTGACATGCCAAGACAGTGGTATAATTTTTCTTTCAAAAGAGTGAAGTGTTATTGATCTCATTCTAAGGAACTGAAGGAATTGAGGAAGGCTCACAGGGAGGCTACTGCTGTCACCAGTACTTGTCACCATCTGCACAGGAATCAAGTCATGAGAGAAAGAGGTTTGAAATGCCATTGCGAAATCTTGGCTGTCTGAAAATGTCTGCACATAAGAGGCCAATGGTTTCACTGATGGCATACAAGTTTCCCAAATGGAGTACTTATCAACCTTTTTCCACTTTAAAGCACATGTAGAAAACAATATTTCCTGGGGTAAATCAGAGTAAATTTGGGAGTAGCTATACAAGGTGTGGTGATAAAATAATTACATCTCTTTATAAAGCAAAACATTAAGAACAGTACTTGACATTTACCTGGAAAAATATATCCAAGTAAAACCTTGACAGTTCCAGTGAGAAACCTGAGCTTGCTTCAATGAACATACTATGATTTTTATCAGATCTTTATACCTGAGATGACCACAAGCAATTTCTGATTAAGACTTTTTAAATGATGATGTCTCCAGAACTGGAGAGTCATTATCAGCAAGAAACTCTGTTCCCACAAATAGGTGATAAAATATTTAGAACCATTATTACAGTAATACAAAAGTTAATAGTTGTAAATTAGGTTTAGAGAATATAACCAGTATTATTTTCTTCCACTGACAAATGCAATGCTGAAATTTTCTGTGATAATAAAAAAGGATCTTGAATGTAGGTATTTTAAAATAATGATGGAGCTCTAATTTGTGGAACTTGCATACATTGTTTGAGCAGCCACCCTGTTAGCCTGGATGTCCCTAACAAATAATAGAAGTATCAGAACAAAGAATTCAATTATTAGCCACTGCATGGAGCTGTACTCATGGAATTGTACCCCTCTCTTCCAATGGGCTGTAGGTTGGACTGCTGTTCTGTGTGTTTCTCCTAGAGTGTCTCCAGCAGTAACACTGCCCCTTTTACCAGATGGCAGAGCTACTCCTTGACTCTATACTTGAATATCAGAGTTCAGTGGTGAGAACCAGATATAGCTAGAAGTGCTCACCACCTGAGAAGACCAGGCAGTACTGTGGTACACCATTCCTCTGGGGCTGAGCTCCAGATGAGGAATCTAATAAACAGAGGCAACTGGCTTTGTAACTCCAATCAGCCCCTCCACACCATTGGGTTACCTATTGGGAGCCTTACTTCCCAGTATCTACCTCTGTAACTCTTCTGTATCATACCCACAATTTGCAAACTTTTTATGAAGGCTTGCCCTAGGGTCTGGAATAACTGACTGAATACCTATATATATTAATCATAGGATAACAGTCAAGTCCCCTCCTTCCCTAAAAACTGAGAGATGATTATAGGAGAGTGAATAACACGTTTATCTTTTTAATTCTTGTATTTTTAGTTCCCAACAAGAAGAAGGGGCTCAATACATATATTTTGAAAGAATAAGTAAACAATGCAGGAAGTAGGTTTGCTCCCTGATGGTTAAAACTACTCGAGGTAATGCACTTGGGAGCATAGTGAGCCACGGACAACAGTATTGGAATCGTAGCTTCGTTTTTTCAACAAATTTATTCAGCAAATGTTATTCAACAAATTTGTTTATTCAACAATTATTGAATTCTTACCATGAAGCAGGCACTGTTCTGAGTGCTAAGGATTAAGAAGTGAACAGAAGAGTCATCCCTCATGGGAAATGGAGGGCATTGAAATAAACAATGTAAGTGAGTTTAATGTATGTATGTTAGATGTTTATGGTATGAAAAAAAGTTAAGACATTGATGAGGAATAGGGAAGCCTAGAGAATTTTTAAAAAGGAATTCTAAGAAAATGGCATTTGAACAAAAGTGTAAAAGAATTAAGGGAACAAACCTGCAGGCCTGTGGGAAGAGTGTAAATGGCTGGTGGAGGGAATAGCAAAAGTAAAGGCCCTGAGACTAGAAGAAGCTGTTATGTTCAGGAGATGATAAGAAGGCCAGTCTGGCCGGGATGGAATGAGTGCAGAGGACTAACAGGAGAGAGTGGCGGTCCATGTCATACAGAACCCCATAGGGTGGATTAGGAACCTATTCTTTCAGGGGCGCCTCAGTGGCTCAGTTGCTTAACCGTCTGCCTTTGACTCAGGTCATGATCCTGGGGTCCTGGGATGGAGCCCCGAGTTGGGCTTGCTGTTCAGCCAGGGAGGCTGTTTCTCCCTCTCCCTTTGCCTGCCGCTCCCTCTGCCTGCTGCTCTCCCTGCTTGTGCTCTCTCTGTCAAATAAATAAATAAAATCTTATAAAAGGAAAAGAACCTATTCTTTCAATCTGAGTGAGACAGATAAAATGCTAGAGGCAGAGGGGTGAAGCAAAGGATTAACAATGACCTAGACTTTAACAGGACCTGTCTGTATGTAGAGCAAAAAGATAGAAGCATGCATAGCAGTTAGGAGGCTTTTGCAATGATCCAGAAGAGAGATAGTGGTTATTTGGAAAAAAGGCAGATGTGGATCAATGTGCAAATGATGAGGAGTCAGGTTTAGGATATGTGTCAAAGATAGAGCCAGGAGGATTTGCTGATGGAGTCAATGTGGGGCATGAAAGAAACAAAGAAGTCAAGGCTGCTATCTGGGTTCATGTCCTGAGCAACTGAAAGAATTATTCTTCTGTGAAGACTGCCTTTAGCTTAACTGGCATAAACCTGTTAATGAAATTATTTGTCAAAATGGGACTCAAGAGAAAAAACTTTGGCTATGTGTCTCTCGTACTTTCTTCTTTTAAAAATTATTTTGTAGAAAATGGCATATATAAAAGCTTAAAAAGTAAGATAATGAACCAACTTTAATAATCAACATTTTATTAGTTTTGTGTCTTCTACTTCCCATCCACACATTTTTAACTTTTTGGGAGTATTTTAAAGATGTCAGCCATCATGTTAGTATTAGAGAAGGCCCTCAAGAGAATGTGATGCCCGGTGATGCAACAGCTGGACCCAGGCAATCAGATGCTCCTCGCCCCCTCCCCTTGCCCTTGGAATGTATGCCCTGCCTACTATTCCCCTAGTGGGAGCTTCTTCAAGGATGCAGCCTGGAAAGAGTAAGGTGTTGTTGAGACCATCTGGACTAAATATATGACTGAACCCAATTAAGGCCTCTATATAACTTTTAAGATTCTGGCAGGTGCAGAAATCTACTCATCTTGCAGTCACCCAAAATAAGCCTCATATGTAAGTTCCTTTGTTTATTAAACCTGCCTCTACTAATGTGGAGTGGTCTGCCTCTTTCTACAGACTCTCCTTGCCTTCTGGGTATGTAGGCCAATTTTAGATTTCATCCAGGAAGCTTCTGAGGTTGCAAACCATTTCCGTCTTAAATCATTCAGTATATTTCACTAATTCCAATGAATTTTTTATGGACCTATCACGACACTATTATACCTTAGAAAGTTTTTCTTAATACCAGAACATACTCTTATTACCATTCTACATTTCTACCATTTCTTAATACCATCTAATATGCAAGCTATATTCAAATTTCCCTAATTGTTTCAAAATTATCTACTAACAAGTGGTTGTTCAGATCAAGGTGCAAACAAGAGCCTCATATCACATTTGATTGTTATACCTTTTAAGTCTCTTATTCAGTATAGTCCCTTCCCTTGTTTTCTTTCCATATTTATGATTTTTAAATTATTATTATTATTTTCAGAAACTTGGTCATTTGTCTTATAGAATGTCACACTATGAATTTGGCTGATCATCTTCTCCTGAGAAGATTTTTTAATCTTTTTAAGATTTTTTTTTATCTATTTTATCTATCTATTTTAACTATTTTACCTGGTTCAACATCAGTATTTTTGGAAAGAATATATATAGGTGGTATTGATTATTTCCTATTGCACCATTACACTTTTTAATTCATTGATGAATACTGCTTAAATCCATTATTAGTAAAATTGAGACTGCAAAATGGTGGTTTTCTAATTTTATTGTTTCTCCTGTAGTTTTATCAGGCATCCTATAGGAAAGAACTCTCTCTTACCAAATATTTGATTATCCTGAAATAAAGTTTTAGAGGAAATGAAGGGCAAATATTTAATATTTTTCTTTGTTAATCTGAAGAATACTGAATTTGTCCATTGAATTATCCACTGTGGTAAATAGTGACTTTTACTTTTAAAAATCATCATGAACTCATAGGTTCTTATATATTTGATGTGTTGCAATCCATTATAATAGCTTTTTTTTTGGTGATTAACTTATGTTATGCTAGGCCTGTGAAAGCCCCTTTAGTTTGGCTCCTTTGTCCCTTTGGAATGAGTTTGTTGGTATTTGATATGTTTCTGGCATAAGATATTCATAAGATATTTCCTGAACCAGACATAGAACCAGTAATTTTCCTTAGTTTCTGTTAATGTGCCCCTAGATTCTGTTAATGTGAATGGTGTTCAGAGACCACAAGCTGTATGGGTCCTTATTGCTGTAGATTCTCATTGTCTCTTGGATCAGAACGTTATAAGGGAAAAGGATACTGATCCTGGGATTTGTACATTCCAACAGGCCTTATTAGAGATTCAGTATTTATTGGTGTTTTGGTTAGGATTGACCTTAAGTGCTTCCAAAGTGAGCAGCATCCTAGGTTGGGTCACTAAGTCCCAGTAATACCCCACAAACACTACCAATCACTGTTAAGTTTAAATACTTTCAGGAGGAGTTACTATCTTTGGTTGAGATCCACTGAAGATTGTGCCCTCTCTTGGTTTCATTTCCAAGCTCACCAAACAAACAAACAAACAAACAAAAAAGTATGAGTACAAGAGTGGTGAGAGTGGGCATCCTTGCCATGTTCCTGATCAAAGGGAAGGCTGTCAGCTTTTTCCCATTGAGGATGATATTCGCTGTGGGTTTTTCATAGACAGATTTTATGATGTTGAGGAATGTTCCCTCTATCTCTATACTTTGAAGCATTTTAATCAGGAACGGATGCTGGATTTTGTCAAATATTTTTTTTGCATTAATTGAGAGAACCATGTGGTTCTTCTCTCTTCTCTTATAGATTTGTTCTATCACACTGATTGATTTGCAAATGGTGAACCACCCTTGCAGCCCAGGGATAAAACCCACCTGGTCACGGTGGATAATCTTTTTAATGTACTGTTGGATCCTATTAGGATCCTATATAGGATTTTGTTGAGAATCTTAGCATCTATACTCATCAGGGATATTGGTCTGAAATTCTCCTTTTTGGTGGGGTCTTTGCCTGGTTTGGGGATCAGGGTAATGCTGACTTCACTCTTGTTCAACATAGTATTAGAAGTCCTAGCAATAGAAATCAGACAACAAAGAGAAATAAGAGGTATTCAAATTGGCAATGAAGAAGTCAAACTCTCTCTCTTCACAGATGACATGATACTTCACATGGAAAACCCAAAAGACTCCACCCCCAAACTACTAGAACTCATTCAGCAATTCAGTAATGTGGCAGGATACAAAATCAATGTACAGAAATCAGTTGATTTCTTATACACTAAGAATGAAAATACAGAAAGGGAAATTAGAGAATTTATTCCATTTACTATAGCACCAAGAACCATAAGATACCTGGGAATAAACCTAACCAAAGAGGTAAAGGATCTGTACTTGAGGAACTACAGAACACTCATGAAAGAAATTGAAGAAGACACAAAAAGATGGAAGACCATTCCATGCTCATGGATTAGAAGAATAAACATTGTTAAAATATCTATACTACCTAGAGCAAGCTAAACTTTCAATGCCATTCCAATCAAAATTCCACCAGCATTTTTCAAAAACTGGAGCAAACAATCCTAAAATTTGTATGGAATCAGAAGAGACCCCGAATTTCTAAGGGAATGTTGAAAAAGAAAAACAAAACTGGGGCATCATGTTGCCTGATTTCAAACTTTACTACAAAGCTGTGATCACCAAGACAGCATGTACTGACATAAAAACAGACACATAGACCAGTGGAACAGAGTAGAGAGCCCAGATATGGACCCCAACTATATGGTCAAATAATCTTCGACAAAGCAGGAAAAAATATACAGTGGAAAAAAGACAGTCTCTTCAATAAATGGTGCTGGGAAAATTGGACAGCTATATGTAGAAGAATGAAACGCGACCATTCTCTTACACCATACACAAAGATAAACTCAAAATAGATAAAATACCTCAACATGAGGCAGGAATTCATCAGAATCCTAGAGGAGAATGTAGGCAGTAACCTCTTTGATATCAGCCACAGCAACTTCTTTCATGATATGTCTCCAAAGGCAAAAGAAAGAAAAGTGAAAATGAATTTTTGGAGTTCATCAAGATCAAAAGCTTCTGCACAGCAAAGGAGACAGTCAACAAAACAAAGAGGCAACCCATGGAATGGGAAAAGATATTGGCAAATGACAATACAGAGGGCTGGTATCCAGGATCTATAAGGAACTCCTCAAACTCAACACACACAAAACAGATAATCATGTCAAAAAATGGGCAGAAGACATGAACAGACACTTCTCCAATGAATATATACAAATGGCTAACATATATGAAAAAATGTTCATCATCATTAGCCATCAGGGAGATTCAAATCAAAACCACATTGAGATACCACCTTAAACCAGTTAGAATGGCCAAAATTAACAAGACAGTAAACAACATGTGTTGGAGAGGATATGGAGAAAGGGGAACCCTCTTACACTGTTGGTGGGAATGCAAGTTGGTGCAGTCACTTTGGAAACAGTGTGTAGATTCCTTAAGAAATGAAAAATAGAGCTTCCCTATGACCCTGCAATTGCACTAGTGGGTATTTACCCCAAAGATACAGATGTAGTGAAAAGAAGGGCCATCTGTAACCCAATGTTTATAGCAGCAATGGCCACAGTTACCAAACTCTGGAAAGAACCAAGATGCCCTTCAGTGGATGGTTGGATGGATAAGGAATATATGGTCCATACATTGGAGTATTATGCCTCCATCAAAAAGGATGAATACCCAACTTTTGTATCGACATGGACAGAATGGAAGAATTATGCTGAGTGAAATAAGTCAAGAGGAGAGAGTCAGTTATCATATGGTTTCACCTACTAGTGTAGCATAAGGATAACATGGAGGACATGGGGAGCTGGAGAGGAGAAGTGAGTTGGGGGAAATTGGAGGCACAGAAGAACCATGAGAAACCATGGACTCTGAAAAACAATCTGAGGGTTTTGGAGGGCAGGTGGTAGGAGGTTTGGTGAGCCTCGTGGTGGGTATTATGGAGGGCATGTATTGCATGGAGCACTGGGTGTGGTGCATAAACAATGAATTCTGGAACACTGAAAATAAATAAAAAAAATTAAAAACAAAAGTATGAGTACTATTTTGGCATTATATTTGTGTTAATGTTGGGGAAGAACTGCCCTGAACAGAGAATGTGACCATGTGGAAATTAGATGAATAGAGTTATTCATTACAAAAATGGTATTAGATTTCATGTATTAGCCTAGTGTGACTTTGTTTACTCTTGGTGCTCATTGCAAGACTGATTGAGGATATACTGATACATTTTATTTAACTTTCTAGAAACACAAGACTGAAAACTAGACCCTGGATTTTGGGGAATTTAACAAGTTAATTTCACTTTTGAAGGTTAATTATATTTTCCTTAATAACTCTTCATTTAACTTACTTTGTACATATTTTTATTCACTTCATTTCTGGTGAAGAGATGCTGGTGATACATAAACATTCCAGAGGAATAAAAGGAATAACATGGTGTTTGGAATTTCCTATTAGTCTATTTATAATGAAGAGCTAATTGTACAACAACTGCTCATTGGATCAATGGCAGATTTCCCTTAGGTTTCAGTTAGTACTCATGTGGCTGCTGGCCAGAAAATCTAACTGACCTGGTCCAAGCAGAAAAGGGGAATTTACTGGGTCACAAAACTGACAGTCTAGGATTAGGACAAGCTTCCGACATGGCTTAGTGCAGATGCATAAACAAAGTTATTAGGATCAGATTCTGAGTCTGTTGTCTGAGTCTGAGTTGATGGCATTTTTAGTTTGGTTCCATTCGATGTCAGAAGATGGATGCAGTTGGGCTAAGTCTTACCTCTTCCAAATCCTGATTACAGAGAAGAAAGGGAGAAAGAAAGAGACAGATAGACACACAGAAACACACACACACACACACACACACACACACACACACACACACACATTGAGAAAGATTTCTGGAAGCCCCAGAAAATATGCCTGTGCATCTCATTGGCACTAACTATATTGACTATCCACTCAGAACTAATCACTTTGGCCATGAGGACTGGTTCCCTTGATTTATTTAAACCTATCAGAGCTTTTTTCATGGAGAAAATCACAAGGAGGACTGAGGGAAAAAATGGGGAAGGGATCGTTTTAGAGGATGGTTATTATTGCTAGTGATGGTGAATGCTGGAAGCAAACTAACTAATTATTTAACTTCCTCAATCTTGTTATTAAAAGCCTTGAGAATAAAAACTAAAAAAGGAATAGAGCATATTGTTTAAAAAAGTCAACTTACTTCAGTCTCAAAATTAAGGATATCTATGACCTATAGAGTCAATGATTTTAATAAGAATTTCATACTGTCATTCAAAGTGAAACAAGAACAACCATTTCATATTGCAAGCTACAAATTTGTAGCATATATATTAATGTTCACTCTTAACCATGTCATAAGCTAAGTTGCAGTCATTTATTAACCCACAAAAGACTTCTTTAGGTCAAATGATATATATTTATTCTTAAAGCATGTGCTCATCCCACTAACTATCCCCTTTACAATTCCCCCAGGAAAAAAAGGCCAGCTGAAATCCTGAAGGAGCTGCTCCCAGAACATATATAAAGAAATGTATACAAGGGACTCAAGGTGTGGACTGCTGCAGTTGTTGGGGTGCAAGTGCTTTTTATCCCTTTAGGAATTAAGAATTTATTCCATTAGCTCCTGAGAGCTACTCAAAAGATGTGCCATTAGTTATCATCCCTCTTTGAGGATTTCCTTTGGAAGAATGGGTGAGGAAGAAGACCGTTTCACCCAATCCTGCCTAGGGCAACTTGCATCCATGGTGCTATAATGACTTGACTCCCTTGACCTAATGAAACATAACAGAAATCATCCCAGCACTGGATCTGCTCATACGGTTGGCTGAGATCTGACTGGGATTGCAATATCCAATCCCAATCCAGTTTTCTTTCCCTTCCTTAATCTTTGAATCTTGCAGAATCACTCTCTAGGATGTAGATAACAATATTTTCCCAAAGTTCTCAACATTTTCTCAGATATCATGGTAGTAAAGATAGAAAAAGGGTATTTTAATAGCACTCCATAAAAGCTGAGAGAGCATGAGTTTTCTTTTGTGAGAGGGGGCTGAAGCAGTGTTAGACTGTGCAATCAGTAGGCTCAGAATGGCCATAAATCTAGCTTGGGGTTATATCAAGTGTTTCTAGATTCCACTGTGATGGTCAATGTTCACTTTTGGTGTAGATAATGCAGTTTCTGGGACTACTAGGAGCATCTTCTCTTGTAATCTTATACTTTTTGGGGATTATAAAACCCAACTTCCTATAATGCCAAAGTGCTTTGTACTTAATAGCCTCCTTGAAAACATTGGCTAAATGCATCCATGCATGATTATTAAGTGAATAATTAAATTGACAAATTATTTGTATTAAAATCAGCAGCAGAATATACTTTCTTCCTTGAAGAATGATCGTGTTGAGTAAGATCTTACATGATTAATTTTGTTTAATTCAATTTAGTAACCTGTTTCTCAAAAAATTTATTATAAGGACTTAGCAACTCCACTTACTAGTTTTATAATCTTGAGCAAATTTTCTAAACTTGCTGAGTTTCACTATCCTTATCTAGAGAATCAGAATAACAACAGAACTGACTTTATGAATGTGAGAACTGAATGTAATAAAGCATGCAATACAATCAGCACAGTGCCCCTTACACAGTAAGCATTTTATAAGTGTTTACTATTGCTACAACTAGTATTAAAATAGAAGTGGAGGGAATTTTCTGTCCAGTAACCCTTCCAATGGCATCCCTCATCTTCATGACCCTGTCCATGTCTCTTGCTCTCTGTCTGCCCTTGAGCTGGTAGCTCAACATCCTATCAAGTGTGAGTGAGATTACTGGCCTTGCCCTTTCCATAAGGATTGCTTTTCTCTGAGAGTGACATATTAAGCTCTTCTCTGAGGGCAGCAGGTTCTCCCTGAAGTGCTCAGTCTGCTTTACTTTTATGTCCAATAACGTCATAATACCATTTTCTAAACTGCACTTTTCTTCTTATAAAAAACCTTTTGTCATAAGGAAAGTGCCAGGATAAGTGACACTCAGCTCAATGTGCTCAAAGACTTTGTGTTGTCCCGAGGGAATTAAGTTGAATGGGGTTATGTGAAGAAATGGAGATTCAGATGTTTTTCCTGAGGAGGTAGCACAAGCAGAACAGAAAGACATCTTAGAGTCAGAATTACCCGAGTTCAAATTATGGAGTGGCCTGTAGTACTCTATATGTGATCTTTCCATTCATCTTTATATCTTCACAACTGTGTGTCCATTTAAATGAGGAAATAAAGGAAATAAAGGTTCGGTGAATAGCTATCACTATTATTACTGGTATTGTTACAACTATACTTTAAAGGCATGTCATTCACTCAGGATTGGATGTAATGATTAAACGTGAGTGTCAGCATTGTTAACATGCCTGATACTATTCCTCATCCTTTTGTCACTTATATTTTTTAATCCTCACTGCAACTTTTTAAAGGCAAATCCTACTGTGAGCTTTATTATAGGCAAGAAACTTGAAGCATGTCTTCGTGAGGGAGTAAGGGTTCAAAGACAGGTGTGCTGACTCCACACCTCTCCACACCTTGTTTCATTGCATAGTCCCTTCTAGTCCTCAGAAGAAAAGTAGGGTTACTTATAGACCTCATATTTGAAAAAGCAAAGTTAGGTAAGAAAAGAAAAGAGAGGAAAAAAAAAAAAAGAAGACAAAGCTCGTTGATGGGATAGCTTCTTATGTAACTGTTCTTTCTCTGGCAATGTAAAATGGGGAGGGGGTTTCAAACAGAAGAGAAAATAAGCTCATTTTAGAATATAAGTTCCACGAGGGCAGGAATTTGTGTCCATTTTGTTCCCTGTTTATCCCTGGCACTAGAAACTGCCTGGCTCACTCTCTCTCTTAAGAGAGTAAGTGAATGAAGTTGAGAAGTGCATGCCTTTGCTAAAGCAGGCCCTACAAACTGGGGAATATTTCTGAGATATTTCCCACAGAAATGAAGCAACTACAGGTGCATTAAAGTATAACTACAGAAGTCTCGGCATGGTGTGTCTAGAGGTACAGAGGAAATGGGTAGAGCCAATGCTCTGTTACACTCAGAAGCTGGAGATCCAATATCCTCTTGAAATTTTACAAAAATGTTTTGTATTTGAGCCATACTCCCTAGAGTGTGGACTGCGAATCTAAAGCCTTTCCTAAATTTTTGTCTTTACATCTCTAGTCTCTTTTTTCTATTTTTTTCTATCTTACTTTTTTTACATATTTCTAGCGTTTTTTTGTTTTCAAGAATATAAAATTTCCCCCTAAATTACACTTCTCTGTGTCTTCTTATAAGTTTTTGTCACCAGATTTGATGCCTTACATTTTCTCTTGAACTACCTTTTTTGCTTTTTCTTTTTTTTTTTTAAAGATTTTATTTATTTATTTGACAGACAGAGATCCCAATAGGCAGAGAGGCAGGCAGAGAGAGAGGAGGAAGCAGGCTCCCTGCTGAGCAGAGAGCCCGATGCGGGACTCGATCCCAGGACCCTGAGATCATGACCTGAGCTGAAGGCAGCGGCGTAATCCACTGAGCCACCCAGGTGCCCAATTTTTGCTTTATTTTTCTAAAGTACATTTTTGGACATTTTGATCCAGGAGTGATAAGCAGCTAGTGTACTACTGGGTCACTGGAAACTCTGTTGCTCTGGCACCTGAATGACACGATTTGGCCAGACTGTAGACATTGCTCTGCTGTCCTCTGGTGATTAATAAAACAGAAGAGAAGTCTGATGTGAATATAATTTTTATTTTGTATGCAAAATTTTCTTCTCTGCCTGAATACTTGAAGGATTAAAAAAATTTTTCCAGGAATTAACAATCTGTCCAAAAATACATTTACAAATTGATCTCTTTAATATTTTATCCATTATTCTGAGACTTCAACTCAGAAACATGCTCCTTGTTATTTATCTAATTATGGGTTTTCCCTTTCTTTTGTTTGCTCTCTCATTCTGGGGAAATTTCTTGAACCTGTTGTCCACTAAAGCTGTCTTAATCTTAATATATTTCTAACATGTTTTTTAAAAAATAAGTTGATCTTCTAAATCAAGAAAGGGTAAACTATGGCACATGACCTGTTTTTATAAGGCCCATGAGCTAAAAGTGGTTTTTATATTTTTAAAGAGTTGCTAATAATAATAATAATAATAGGCAACAGCAGCAAGACAGGCTATATCTGGAATTCACAGCCTAAAATACTTGTCATCTTATTCTTTATAGACAAGTTTGATGACTCCTGTTTCTAAATAAAATACCCATTTTGCTGCAGTATTTAATCTGTTCTTTACTGCTTCAACTCAGTTTTTAAGTTTATTTACCCTTATTTTCATCTGAAAACATTTATTTCCTTATCTTTGGTTTCTCTTTTTAATGAATTCAATAATTTTATTTTTCTAGAGATAGCCCTTCTTTCCTTGGTAATAGAAAATGGGGGAGGGGGTTTCAAGTAGAAAATAACTTATTTTAGAGTATTAAGCATATAAGGGTAAGTATTTATGTCAATTTTTCACCTGTATTATCCCTAGTCCTAGAAAGTGGGAATTATTATGTTAGTTATAAGGAAAGCACTTTTTTTTGGCAGGAAAATTCACTTTGTTGCAAAGTTTGTATATATGTATCCGTACTTATGCTTGGCCTTCTTAAAGTTATTCAAGTAATTTTCTTCCTTCCAGCTGACCTATGTATGGCCTATCCTCACCCACTAGCTCCATATGGAAAGTTAGGATGCCTGTATCCATTAAAAATTCTTTTGTTCAGGAGAACAGCCTCTTCATTGGAGGCTATTATTTCTGCCTTACTCTCCTACCATTTAAGGGGGAGTTGTCATTTCAAATATTTTCTAATTGACATGGCTATGTTTTATGAGTCTGCAGTAGCAAATTTCATGGTTTACCTTGTGGTTTGGCCACATTAGTTGAAGGAATGGTGATGAGGGCCACAGCTTCAGCACCCATGTATATAGTACTGAAATAGTTTCTGAAATTCTTAAATTTGTTCAATTTGCTAGTCTTCCAAGTATTCCCAAAGGGCTCTTCTTCTCGCTTGAGTCACAGCATCTTTGGATTAGCAGTTCCCAGGGCTCTGTTAGAAATCATGTTCATTTATTACTCATGTGGGCACCTTCTCACATTCTTCACTTCTGCAGCTGGTTATTGCTTTTTGTAAGCTGGTCTTACCTTTACTGAATCTTAAAAGAAATCTTTTAAAATGTTTATCTTAATGACAAGTATCTTCTCCATTTTCTACACTGTAAAGTGTTTAAATAAAATTTTCATTTTGGGTATTTCAAAGAAATTTTGGAAGGGAAGAGAATTAGTCTATTGTTCTTTTTTTAAAAATTTTTAAAAAAAGATTTCATTTATTTGATAGAAATCACAAGTAGGCAGAGAGGCAGGCAGAAAGGGGGGGGGGGAGAGGCAGGCTCCCTGCCAAGCAGAGAGCCTGATGTGGGGCTCGATCCCAGGACCCTGGGATCATGACC
The DNA here is from genome assembly GCA_004024625.1 of Mellivora capensis. Taxonomy (NCBI): domain Eukaryota; kingdom Metazoa; phylum Chordata; class Mammalia; order Carnivora; family Mustelidae; genus Mellivora; species Mellivora capensis. The sequence continues at coordinate 66,506 of PISX010010284.1, forward strand.
TAAGCTCAAGGCAGAGGCTTTAACCCACTGAGTCATCCAGGTGCCCCTGGTCGATTGTTCTTAAACAGTTATCCTTAGACATACGTACTTGAGTGCATTCCCACAGAAATTCATTCTTTCAGCCCTCAGACAACCTTGTGAAATAGAAAACTTTAAAAGAAATCTTTATATTCCTTGTAAAGAAAACAAGCTTCAGAGAGGTTAAGGGGCTGTCTCAGGGTCACACGACTGGTAAATGCTTTCAGCTCTCAGGTCTCACACTCTGTCCTCCACCTGGAGATTTATGCAGAGGTGGGACAGGTCCATTCCCCTAGTGTGATTAGAAGTGATGCTAGGAATGTCCCTTATCTAAAACATCAACCCCATCACCTTCCCTTCCACCATTACTGTAAAACTATTAGATTTAAAAAAAATCCAGTTCATAGAAATCAGTAAAAATATTTTCTTTACTATAATCAACTTAAGAAAATTGATCCAGACTACACTGGGGTCTGCACCTTCCGATCTGCTGGTATTTGCCTTTCATCCATTTGATCCCCTTACAGCTCAATGCATCCTATTTCCACAACTTGCAGTTTAAAAGGCAAGTGATTTGTATCCATCAGCTCAGCAGTGACAACAAGTATAAATCCATCATTGGGTATTACTTGGTCTTCCCGCACAGGCTGCCAAATGCCTTCCAAAGCCACTGAAATTGATGGTGACAATTTTCCACATTCTTCATTTATGGTTTACATTGTGACTTTCTTCCACTTCAATCTCTCTAGGGATTAAATCCAGTCTGTTTTGTGTTAGATTTTACAGTTATAACCTATTTCATCTTTTGAAGTTGCACCTTGAAAGAGCCTTTTGTTACATCTGTGAATCAGCCAAACACTTACAGGTAATGACTTTGTCCTTAGGTTCTGTTACCTTTTATAATAAGTTTTATTTAAATTGCATGGAGGAATACATTATAATTTGGTGGTGCCAAATGCTTCCAGTATTTGTTTTAATCATTTTCCTATTTTGTTGGGTTTTACTTTACAATGACTTGTATTACTGGTAAGTTGCTACATATATACTGAATTTTGGGCCAAGTCCACTCTGTTGGACTGATTACATTGAAAGCATGTCTGATGATGGGACATCATGAAACATCCTGTTACCTTTACAGTTAATGGGAGTTGGTTGGGTGCAAACAGAGGAAGCAGCAATGCTTGAGTAGTAGGCACTAAAGACAATTTTAGCCACGCAATATTGATGAAGACAACTGTTTCCGTGGCACTAAATAGAGCTGGGCTCTTATTCTCAACAAAAATCTTGCACAATTCATGAAGCAAAGAGAGAGAACTCCAAAAAGACAAACTACTGAGACTGGTTAAGACTAATCAACTGGGAACAGGTCCTTAGTGTGAAAAGCCCGCAGTTCACTTTTCCAATAGCATATGGAATAAAACTTTTTTCTTAACCTATAGATATTAAATTGGCCTGTAGGTTCTATGGCTGAAAGTGAGTAACACTTTTATATCTGCTATTGTTTTGTTTTAAGGTTTTGGTTGCTTTTGAATTTATTCTCTAATTTTAATTAGTAACTGGGATTTCAAAACTTTAAAATCTGTGGCGCTTTCCCTTGTTTTCCCCTTTCAAGCCTTATTTCTCTGATTATGTATGGAACTGATGTAAAGGAAATGCAGTAGATAAAATTATGGTGTTGAATTCAAACATCAACTAGAACTTTTAGTATCTATACTGTTGTAAAGCAAACATCTTTTATTGAAAATATTCTATATCCAAAGATCTTAGAAAACTGCTTTGAGCTCAAGATGACATAAAGGTGAATAGCACTAGTATCCTAACTGTCACAGCCAATTTTTCCTGAAGGGGGTATCTGACACATTATGTATAAGTGGATCTAAGTATAATAGCTGGTATTCCATAATCGAAATTTTGGTTTGAATGTATATTTTAGAAAAAAAATGATACAAAGACATGGGAAGGGAAGACAGATGACAATGGAATTATTGTCTAGAAAATGGACTTCACTCAAACAGACATGTAAACATGTTAAGTATGTTCCACATTCACTGAAGTAGAAATCATGTTCAGGCAAGAATATACTTACCCCTCTGTATCCTCTTCTTTGTATCCAGTTCCTGATCATGAGTTAGTTGTGAGCATACAACAACCCATAGAGGGGAGACCCAGAAGAGGTTTTCAGTTTACGGGATGCCCTTGTATCTGTAGTTATTGCTGCTTCCCCCACACTCTGGTGATAATTTCTTATGAAAAAAAGTTTCATAAGAAACTTTCCTCAGGAAAACCTTTACTGGAAGTTCCTCAGGAACCTTTACTGGAAGGTTAATTCTGAAGCTACTTGCTTTACCAATGATAGCTTTGTAGTCTACTCTTGAAAATATCTAACACAAATAGAGCATTTCAGAATGATAGAAAAGGAAACTTTACATCTATACTGCTAATCCTAAATTCATTCTTTGTAGTTTTTTCATACAGTTTTTTATTGTCTTATTTCTATACCAGGATTTTCTCCTTAAATATTTTTCATTCCTCAGTAAAGTATCATATCTTGGAATGGTTTATCCCATTATGGCTCCTTCTGTAATCACATTCACTTTGGATTAAATTAAATCATCTCTGAGTAGCATCAGTGGAAGGAGAAGCAATTCTAAATTTAAAAATATCTGGACTCTAAAATTGAAAACCCTATGTGGTTAATGGAAGTGGGGTGGCCACACACAGAGCAGGTAGAAAGTTCTTAATAAGAACTCACTGAAAACAAATTTTAAGTCAGGTACCAGAACATTCATAGCTATCATTGTCAGGGCTCTGGGTACAATTTTTGAATGGTTCCAGACATCTTACAGTATAAAACTAAAGCTTCTTTTCATGGTGCACAAGTCCCTCTATGTCCAGTTCTGGACATCTTTTCTATCACCACCTTTGAGTTTAGTTCCCTATACACAGAGTGTTCTATATGTCCATTCCTCTCCCTATGCTGTCTTTTTACCTGGGAATAGGTCTACCTTCCCATATTTACCAGTCTAAACTTTATATAGCTATAATTTATCTTAGGAATAACCTTCTAAGAATACTCTCTCAACTCTCTCAACATCCTATGCCTACTTCTTAAATGAAAACCATGCAGCATATTGTATGCAAATTGCTCGTTTGCACATTTTGTTTCTGTTTCTTTGTTGTGTTCCTGGGAATCAACCCAGTGCCTGACAGAGAGTACATTTATATGTGTTTGCTGCAACATCAGAAATAAAACAACAGACATGTACCCCTGGGGATAAAAATTTGTTTATAAAAAATAAAAATTAAAAAAAAAAAAAGAAATAAAACAACAACAGATGGAACAACAGCCACAAATAGATAAATGTTAGTCTAATCAGAAAGAGTGTAAGGAAACTCATTTCATGAAACTCAGTGTAGATAAAAATTCTATCATGCCTACTACCATGAGACTTCTATTCCACACATACAAACTTTGGTTGTTTTTCTCTGAAACGTGGAATTTCTTTGATCTTCTTTGCCTACTGGATTAAATCGAAATGCCTTATGTAGGCACAGAAAATCTGAATTCTTGATCCTAATTTCTCTGTCCTATTTTCTTTTCTTTTTCTTTTTTTAATTTTTATTTTTTTATAAACATATTTTTATCCCCAGGGGTACATGTCTGTGAATTGCCAGGTTTACACACTTCACAGCACTAACCACAGCACATACCCTCCCCAATGTCCATTACCCCACCCCCCTTTCCCAACCCCCTCCCCCCAGCAACCCTCAGTTTGTTTTGTGAGATTAAGAGTCATTTATGGTTTGTCTCCCTCCCAATCCCATCTTGTTTCTTTTCTTCTTTTTCTGCCCCCCTAGTCCCCCATGTTGCATCTCCACTTCCTCCTATCAGGGATATCATATGATAGTTGTCTTTCTCTGATTGGCTTATTTCACTAAGCATGATACCCTCTAGTTCCATCCACGTCGTTGCGAATGGCAAGATTTCATTTCTTTTGATGGCTGCATAGTATTCCATTGTGTATATATACCACATCTTCTTTATCCATTCATCTGTTGATGGACATCTAGGCTCTTTCCATAGTTTGGCTATTGTAGAGATTGCTGCTATAAACATTCAGGTGCACGTGCCCCTTCGGATCACTACGTTTGCATCTTTAGGGTAAATACCCAGTAGTGCAATTGCTGGGTCATAGGGTAGTTCTATTTTCAACTTTTTGAGGAAACTCCACGCTGTTTTCCAGAGAGGTTGCACCAGCTTGCATTCCCACCAACAGTGTAGGAGGGTTCCCCTTTCTCCACATGCTCGCCAGCATCTGTCATTTCCTGACTTGTTAATTTTAGCCATTCTGACTGGTGTGAGGTGATACCTCATTGTGGTTTTAATTTGTATTTCCCTGATGATGAGTGATGTGGAGCACTTTTTCATGTGTCTGTTGGCCATCTGGATGTCTTCTTTGCAGAAATGTCTGTTCATGTCCTCTGCCCATTTCTTGATTGGATTATTTGTTCTTTGGGTGTTGAGTTTGATAAGTTCTTTATAGATTTTGGACACTAGCCCTTTATCTGATATGTCCTTTGCAAATATCTTCTCCCATTCTGTC